>SNQN01006328.1:26860-39326 GCA_008642245.1 Bassia scoparia | reverse complement strand
AGATCGAACCAATTGAACCGGTTCCCAGATTTTAGGACCAGGTCCTGGAACAGCCTGGATCGATTCCAGGACTGGGTACCCAATTCATATAATTTTTTTACAAATTAATTATGAGCTTGTAAAAAATAATCTTTAATAATCCCTTCAACTTGAAACATACTTGCTGCAATCTATTGGTGATAAAATCGACAAAGAAGGAAATAATCTTTAAAGGCCCATGAATCATTCTCTTTGCATATGAATAGATCAACAAAGAAGAAAATGGATTTTAATGTGAAGAAAAAAAGGAGAATTACTTCATATAACAGTTCCAAATACTGGGTACTCGGTACCAAACACGAAACCAACCGGGTGCCCARAAYTGGTATCGATTCCACCGAATGTCGGGTCCCAAATTYTATTGCCCGGAACCGAAACCAGTTATGTCCGGGTCCCATTTTTAAACCCAGAATCRGACCCAGTTACACCTGGTTCGAAACCRGCTCCAGGTCTGGTACCCTGAATTTTCTTCTCGCCCCTAGTTATAGTCGTCCYTGAAACTTGATAAATAACATGTACTCTTTTATGAATTATACGATGAAACACAAGAATCAACCTTTTTTATAGGTTGTTTGATTTTTGTTGCTAGTAAAGGAATACCGTTTATTAAAAACCCATYCTTWTATGTATATTAGTGGCACACAGCGCGCGCCGTGCTCCACGTCAAAATTTACTACAAACAATATATAAGTTTGTATGTATGATGAGCAATTCGGCGTAACTTTGTTTGCTTCTAATTTTTATTTTGCTTTGTGTATTTACCAATAGACTATGGTTGGTCATAAATTTAGATAGGTACATGCTCTTAAGAACAGATCAACTGAAAACACTATCACACATAGAAAATGCCACGATTGGTATCATGACAGAGAACATAATACATAGTAATTTTGTGCAAATATACGAAGCAGTATTGTCTAAAGTTAACGCAGTACAAATATGACATAGCAAGATAATGCAACAGATTGTGTAGATACATGAAGCACAATCGTCAAAAGATAATGTCATACAAACATGACGAAGAACATAACACATATTAATAATGTTTTAGAAATCCTTTCAACATAATAATAACGCTCAATCTAGCAAAATTCAAATATACGAAGGGGCTRAAAAAGCARACAATCATAGCAAACAATTCTCTACACCCASTGCTCCTCCTCTCCAACCACAAACACTTACTCCTCCTCGATTTTGGGTCTCTAGAACAAGATCATAACATGGAACCAATACAACATTTGTCAACACGGCGTCTTTGTTACAATACCATAGCAAACAGTGTAAATGGTTTGATCAATATTTTTTTNCACAAGAGTTTTGTACTTGTATTATGATTATTGCAAATCCCAATTTGGGCAATTGAACTCCAAGAAACTTTTTGAGATCAGGTTTTGAAAGATCATAGCTTATGATTTGCTTTGCTTGAAGATGCTACTCAATGCAATGATTGATCACAGTTTATTAGTKATATCACTTGTTTTGTTTTGTGTAAGATGTTCTTATTAGTTATTATTGCAATTAATTATTCAAGGAAATGATCATGTACTTACTTTCTGTTATCTCTTAATTTAGCTGACAAGTCTAAGCTAAATRGCTCTGTGGATGGTAAAAATGAGTGTACTAAAAGTGGGAAATCGGATAATATTGCTGTAAAGACCTTCACTTTTCGCGAATTAGCCGCYGTAACAAAGAATTTCCGAGTCGATTATCTGGTGGGAGAAGGAGGTTTTGGGCGTGTTTATAAAGGACGATTCGAAAATAGTGGCCAGGTTAGTTRCCAGACTACTCTGAGTTGCAAACATATATCTGTTTCATACTYTTTAAAGTAACTTAAATGTGTTCAATATCTTTGGTTTATGACTGAATTATGGTTAGATCAATTTTGGAGATTCTGGTTCTGTTAAGAATCTAGTTGCATACAGTGGTTTCGTCACAAGCCACTTCTCTCAAATGCTTTTTACATTTTGAATTGGAGAGCTAAATCGATTGGTTTCATCATAGGGAACTTATTTGTGATTTATAATTATGCTGATTTAATTCATACGAAATATGATGTAACTTTCTAAAGGGGCTTTTGTATGGTACATAACTGAATCGCCTAATCCGTGTTTTCTTAGAATTTCAGGTAACCTTTTAGCCAAAATCTGTGAAGGTAGGGGGAATATTGGTTTTCATTTTGTGTTCATTCATTTCTTAGAGTAGAGTCAAATGTTGCAGCTTGCATGTGTTTTTGTGAATTAATAGTTCACTAATTCACCGCCATTTTCCTTRATGTGTTTGAAGTTTGTATACAATCTATACATACTTGTATATTTTATTGTCTGAACACTCACATGATAATGGTTATGATATAGGTTGTTGCTATCAAACAACTTGATCATAATGGACTTCAAGGTAATAGGGAATTCCTCGTTGAAGTGTTAATGCTCAGTCTACTACACCATCCTAACCTTGTTAACCTGATTGGATACTGTGCGGATGGTGATCAAAGGCTTCTTGTATACGAGTATATGCCACTAGGATCATTGGAAGACCATCTACTTGGTATGAATTTCTCTGCTTATTCTTATTTTTTTTCATCATTCACGAGGCAAGAAAGTTTTCTTGCGCTATTAAAAATGAACTGAACTTCGTAAAAACGAATTAATACAACTTTGATTTGAGTGGTTGATTTGCATTTCAGATTTTCAGAAAACCGTCCATATTTTATTCACTTATCTATCAGAGTTGACACACTTGTAAACTTGTGTAAGGCTGCTGTTAAATGTTCCTAAAAACCATAAAAAAAAAAAAAAAAAAAAATACTATGTAGTCATATATCAAGGGCAGGTCACATGGGCATGCATTTAATCTGATCTAAAGTTAATGAAGAATCACAGTTGATTAATTTGTGGAACCTCGGAATTATGTGGCAACATGGTATACATATGGTTGGTTTTAGGCTAATGTCTACAGAAATTAGAGTATCAGTAATKCCCGATGCTAGAAGGTGTGAAGTCAACGTTTACCTATAACTGTATGATGATATGAGAAAATGTCGCAAGTGCTGCATTATTGAGTTAGTTGGGTTTGAACCATTAATTCTCAAAGTATTCCAACAGATTTGTATATGTGTCAAAAGAAAGGAATGATTCAAGTGCTTCTGGCCACTTCCCTGAAGCATATAAGAAACATCCCGTATTTCTTTGTGCTTGTATTGACAGTCTTGTTCAGCCTGTCTTGTAATTTATTTTAATGTCTTCAGAATAGGGTTGGCTGTAAATTGTGAACTTAACCATCTTTATTTTGACATGTCATTTAATCATCTTATTTCATGTTGTTCATGAATCATGATCATGGCTAATCACGTTATCAACTGAAAGCATATATGTTACATGAGGGTTGATGTTTTTTAACTAACGGATGATACTGTTTCCTAACTGCAATTGATCAAGCAAGTATTTTTCTAACTTTATTATTTTAACCTATGTCCCAGATCTTCCTCCTGACAAGAGACGACTTGATTGGAATCAAAAAGAATGAAGAATAGCTGCAGGTGCGCTGAAGGCTTGGAAATCTTGCATGATAAGCAAATCCGCCAGTTATATATCGTGATTGAAATGTTCTAACATATTAACTTGATGAAGATTTACAAATCAAAGCTGTCTGATTTTGGCTTAGCGAAATTAGGGCCAGTTGGAGATATACCCATGTTTTCTACCAGAGTGATGGAACTTACGGATATTGTGCTCTCAGAATATGCGTGACTTGGACCACTAACTTGAATCCGATGTTTATAGCTTTGGGTTGTACTTTGGAGTCATCACGGGCAGTGAGGCAATTGACAATTCGCAATAAGTAATGCAGAGCACAATCTTGTGGTGTGGGTAAGAGACCTCCAACATTAATCATGTTTGCATTGCTATTATAGTTATTCAAAATGAATGCTGACTGTGTTTAAGAAACAAATAAGCTCTTTGAGGAGCAAAATTACAGCATAAATCGACAGCCAAAGGTAACACAACAAAACAAAAGTTGCACCTCCGAGTTCAAACTGTCACATTAGAGAAATTACACGGATATGTCATTTTCAGTGTTGGTAATTGTTTGCTTGTTACTAAGAAGTCAGATTTTCTGCTCGTAATGTTTTATGTTTGTTGGTGCAGGCAACGACCTTATTTAAAGATCAGACGGAAATTCTCCCAGATAGTGATCCAGCACTCCAGGTAAATACCCAGCAGAGGACTGTAATCAAGCATTGGCAGTAGCTGCAATGTGTGTTGCAGGAACAGCCTAATATGAGGCATTGATGGCCGATGTTTACATGCTTTATCTTACTTGCTTCCAAAAATATGATCCCGAGAGTCAGCCAGTTCAGAGTTTTCACTCAGCTGCTTCTACTTTCAGACCAAGAAGAGAATTTTGAAAGAAATTTGTGTTGTAATGGATGGTGATCTAAGTCTGATATGTTGTTTCTATGGGCTTCTATTAGGATGTGTGAGTTTTTGGAATTAAAAAAAAAAAAAACGATTATCTCGTTGTCAGCAATCAGAGCAGGTTGGGGACTGGGGGGGAACAGAATTTGTTATTTTCAATCCATATATAGGTAAGTTTTCACTAGAGGCTAGTGACCCTGTTAGTGTTCATACAATATTACAGCTTTTTTTTTGTTTACATATTAGATATTACCATTGGTTTTGTTGATGGTTGTTAATATCCCCGTTGTAAAGTGGCAATCAAAATTAGAAAGTGAAAAAATGATTCAAGATTTTGGCTTTCAACAAAGTTACCCCACTCACTGTATTTTTCAGCCACATTGTCACTTCAATGTCTTATGGCTTGTATGCACGATTTTTTCGGTAAATGTTTCAGGTAAAACTAGTTTTTTCTCGGCGTTGTTCGGATGGTGTCTTATTTTCTTAATAGTCATGCATACAATGCATTACAAGTTTTATTCATTTTACCTGTTTGAGTATGGAGTTCTATTGATGTTTGACATCCTTATTGGGTGTCTTTGATTTTGGTTAAGTACATTGTAGTGTATAACTAAAAGTATAATCGTAGATGTGAGCTTATTTTCCTCTTCTAATTTTGTGCATGTGTCGTTCATTTGTTTCAAAGGATCGTATTTCATATCTCTTTCCTTCTTAGTAGTAGGTTCATACTTCAGACATAATGATTTTTTTTGTACGACAACTTTGATGTCATAGCTGATTTTTTATTTTTTAAAATCTTCTTATCTAATCATTATCTAGTAGTTTTTTTGTATTTGTGAGCATTGCAAGAATCAACGCTTATTTCTATCGAAATTACCTGCCGTCAGTAAATTGGGAGGTAGTTTAATTTTACGTACCCAAATTCGTTTTGAAGGAAAACAATTAGAGATCTTGGCTATTAAATCTCACATATTGTGATATAATTTATTATTGCATCATTACTAATATTAATAGTCAATTGAGTATAGGAAGATGAAGGTAAATCAAAAAAAGGTGAAGAGGGAGAAGATGAACCGAGAATTGATGAAAATGTTTTACAGCTTGTTTGGTTCAATATTAGTAAAGGAAAGGAGGAGAAAGGAAAAGAAGAGAAAAGGAAGGGAAGGAAAATCAAGCTTATTTTCCAAGGTTTAGTTCAAATGAGGGGGGGCTAGAATGAATGTATTGTTTGGTTAGACATTAAGTAAGAAGGAGAGGTTTTTCTTATTTTTCAATGTTCCGGTTAATTATTAATATAGGCGAAAGGGAAACTAATGAATTTTAAGTTATTTTCTCCTTTCCTTCCAAATCCCCTAATTTAGAGGAAAGGAAAGGGAAGAAATTTGTATAGAAATTTCCCGTCAATTCCTTTCCTTTCCCTTCTTATTATTTAAGTGAGAAAGTATTATGTTCCTTTCACTTTCCTTCTTTTTTCCCATTTCCTCCCATACAGATTAGAGAGATTAATTATATTGAAGGGTGATATTTCTGGATAATGCTTAAAATAAGATTCCCTCCGATTTTATTAGATGTTTCGTACCAATTTGTCACCGTGTTTAAGAGTTGAATGAGTTAGTAATAAGATGAGATAAGTTAGGTAAAAGAGTAATTCATATGTTAGAGTAAATAAAGAAGATAAAAAGTATTAAAAAAAGACTAGTTTAGGGTTTGTTGCAATGCACGATATTTCTAAATTTAATTCATTAAACTCTAAAAAAGAGTGAATATATTTTTTGTCAGAAAAGTTCATATTGTAATCAGATAATAATAGTCCAGGAACTTACAAAAAAAATAGTCCTAGGACACATCGCAATGTATGTATGGTATTTACTAAAATTTATTCACAAGTGCGCTCTAAAGATTATGATATAAAATTGCAATTAATGTGTAAGGTATTTTGTATCTAAAGTAAATAATATAGAAAAAAGTTAAAAAAATGATATATATCTCCTCCGTTTTTTTAGTTGTTAAGTTTCTTCTTGGGTACGATTCAAATAGATGTTCAATTTAAATAATTTTGTACTTTTACCTACTTTATTTACTCTAATATTAAAGAATTACTCATTTTAAAGTCAACTTTCATTATTTTTACCCAATCTATTCATTACCAAAATTACTATTTCCATAAAATTCATAATCAAATTTATCTTTTACCAAACTTATTTTTACCCAACTTACTCAACTATTTATTCACTCAATCAACTCTTAAAAACCGTACCAAACTGGTATGGAACATTTAAAAAAACGAGGGAGACATGACATCAGTAAGCCTAGATAATATCATCACTTTAATTGCAGATAAAGAGTTGAATTTGTTATTTTTTATACAGATTATCAATAATTTTATCATAATTGTCTTAGAGCTGATAATTATTGGTCCACCAAAAAATGTCAAAAAAGATATAAATCAAGATTCATAAATAAGATATTGACTTCTGCTAGATTGAGGACATTGATACCAATTGAAATTAAATTTGTATATTCGTAAATGGTACGGACTTAGTCCTCGTTCTGATATTAATAGTTAGGTTGACGGACTCAATACCCGGTATAATTTTAGAAGACCTGAATTGTCCCGAAACCGTCACGTCGCCAAAATCTTGAAACAGAATCGAACCAATTGAACCGGTCCAGATTTTAGGACCAGCGTCCTAACATGCCTGATCGCATTCCGCGTGGTACCACGAATTCATATAATTTTTTTTTACAAATTATTTATGAGCTTGTAAAAATAATCTTCTATCATCATCTCACTTCACTAAACATACTTGCTCAATCTATTGTAATAAATCGAACAAGAATCGAAAATCTTTAAAGGCCATGAATCATTCTCTTGCATATGAATAGTCAACAAAGAAGAAATGGATTTAATTGGAACGAAAAAGAGAGAATTCTTCATATAACATTCAAATCACTGTACTCGTACCAAAACACGAACCAACCGGGGCCCAGATTGGTACTCATTCCACGAGTAGGTCCCAAATTTTATTGCCCGGACCGAAAACCAGTTATCGTCCGGTCCCATTTTAACCCAGAATCAACCAGTTACACCTGGTTCAAACCGCTCCAGGTTTACCCTGAATTTTCTTCTCGCCTAGTTTAGTCTCCCTGAAACTGATAAAAACATGTACTCTTTATGATTTATCGGATGAAACAACACAGAAATCAACCTTATTTTATAGGTTGTTTTGATCTTTTGTTGCTAGTAAAAGGAATAGCGTTTATTTAAAAAACCCATTCTTATATGATATTATTGATCGGACAAGCGCGCGCCGTGCTTCCACGTCAAAATTTACTACAAACAATATATAAGTTTGATGTATGATGAAATTCGGCGAACTTTGTTTGCTTCTAATTTTATTTTGGCTTTGTTATTTCCAATAGACTTATGGTTGGTCATAATTTAGAATAGGTACATCTCTTAGAACAATCATCTGAAACTATCACACAGTAGAAATGCACGATTGGTATCATGAACTAGAGAACATAATACATAGTAAATTTTGTGCAAATATAGCAAGCAGTTATGTTCTAAAGTTAACGCAGTACAAATATGACATAGCAAATGATATGCAACAGATTTGAGATACATGAAGCCAATCGTCAAAATAAGTCATACAAACATGAACGAAGAACTAACACATATTAATAATAGTTTAGAAATCCTTTCACAATAAAATAACGCTCAATCTAGCAAATTCAAATATAACGAAGGGCTAAAAAAGCAAAACAATCATAGCAAACAATTCTCTACACCCACGCTCCTCCCTCTCAACCCACAAACACTACTCCTCCTCGATTTTGGGTCTCTAGAAACAAATCATACATGGAACCATACAACATTTTGTCAACCACGGTCTTTGTTACAATACCATAGGCAAACAGTGTAAATGGTTGATCATATTTTTTTTACCTCAGGCAACCATTAATTTCATGGCATAAAACTGAGTTGAGTGAACACCTTCCTAGCATCCCAATAGAAACACAAACCACCATAAAGCAACGCTTCCTCCAGTAGATAACATATAGTTTATAATTCACATGTACTTCCACTTGAAAATCCATTTTAAAACCAATATCTTAACTTTTTGTACCAATAGCAATTACTAAATCTGATTTTTATATCAATACGTAAGCAATTTCAAATTCGAATCATCTTCTTTTGAAGACGGCCAAAAATTACATTCTAACTCTCTTCAATACAATTTGTCTCCCATTTTCCTTATATGTTGTATCTTTTGGAAAATTCTTGTAACCAGAAAAAACTTTTATGAGTCACTTTTAGTCTAAAATTCACAATTTAAAATCTCATGGAAAACATGTATAATGAAAAGGTTTTTCCATCATCGTCCATAAACCAACCCATAAGACTTAGGGCTGCAATCTGGTTATGAAGCTGATTATTGAATTGAAATAACTAATATTTAACTTAATTAACTGAATGGAATGACGTAAGTGAATTTCATTGAACGTATCAAACTGAAAACTGAAATTGAACTGATAATATAAAACTGAAACTGAAATTAACGTTTGAAATGAAATTAATTTAACCAATAAAATCTGAACTGAAATTAACTGAACTTGATTAACTGAAACTAGACTAACTTAACTGCGTAACTGAAACTGAACTGTAATCACTGACCAAAATAAACTAGAACCGAACTTAACAGAAATGCAATCAACTATCGAACTAAAAAACATAACGAAATAAATCGAAACAAATTAATTAAACGAACTGAATAATAAATCTAAAATGAAATAAACTGAATAAACTAGATATTATAATAAACAAACCATTTATATCTTATATAAATTATTTCAACGATAATTATCTTCTATATAAAGTACAAATTAATTAATTGTAAAAGTTTGGATCAATGGACTACTTTGATGACATGACATTTGCTCCCTCAATGCTTTAAAGCATTTTTCCCCTCCAATTTCTAAAACATTTTGGCATAAGTAGCATTGGATTGAACTACATGCATTATCATTAGCTTTGCATTGATTAAGTTAGCATGATTGGGTACATACATTAGTTTTGCCATTGATTATTAGTCTTGGATCTATTACATGGCATTGTATGTTACCTTTATTTTTTGTGATAGTAACTATAAATTAGAAAGACTACTTTTTATGTTTATTGTTTATGAGTGATATTATTTTAGTTTTAAAAGTTCAATGTATTTCATAGTTTAATCTTGTTTCTAATTTATTATTATTTGTGCATTTACTACTTAAAAAAATTTAGAATTAATGTATGGTTGCATTTATGATTTCGGTTTCATTGAAAATTAACATGTTATGATCAATATATAATAAACTAGATATACTTATTAGTTTCTAAACCTCATTAAAATCAAATATATTACCGTGATAGTTTAAAAGGTTAGCCTATATGATTATCAAACTAAAATAGGATTGTTAATTGAACAGTAAATATAATGTTCTTGTATTTATATACATTCTATAATGAAATCGAAAGCGTACAAAAAACACCAAAAATAAATCTTGATAATATTCATGAGTTTAAATTTTTATGAAATTGAAATAATTTGAATTATTATGAACGACTTTATCAGTTGAAATAATACCGAGAATAAAGAGAGACTTCAAGTTAATCAGTTCCAATATGTTCGTAATAAATAAATTTGAACAAGTTTGAATCATCATCTAACCATTAATTTATAACTTTTTGATATGGTTGGTAATACTTGCAGAACAAGTAAGATATTTGTATGATTATAAATTCATATGACTATGATAAAAATGGTAAATCAGACAGGATTTTACAGCAAACTGACAAATGTAATCTACACCTGAGACATGGTATTATATGTGGCTTAAAGACAAGGTTACGAAAAATATGCCATAATTCTAATTGTACAATGATTGAGAATTCTTAATCACTTTTCACTCATCCTTCCTTATAGGAAAAGTCCCCTCATTATGGGGAACTCCATCATACTATCATAAAGGGACTGTTACAAATGGTATTAAACATCTTTTAGCCAAACAATTGTAATGTTAATGATTGCTATTAGAAACTTCATTCTAAGACTATCGAACTAGATACTCTTACTTCTTCAATCATCATATAAAAGTAAACATTAAGATATCAACCAATAAATCAACTATAACCTACCATATCAAACATCTAATCTGCTCTTTTCATATTAAAATGTATGAAACTCTATCGTTATTAGACTGTTGATACAATCATCTATCTCCTTAAGAATGTATTGTCGTAAACTTCATAATAATTACTTCGATTATCATATGAGTTTACTTTGATCTTTACGGAATTGATTAATAACATGTTTCTCTATTAATTAACTTAGACGGAGTTGATTAGTTGACTTTGATATCTTATACTTATAACTCAATGACATTTATCTTATTCTCATAGCCGAATCACTTTCAACCGATCAAAACTGACCAGATCCTAATTCAATTGAATGGAATTCATCCGTTATCAACCAAAACCGAACCGAATATTGTATCAACTAAACTGGTTGAACCGATGCCAATAAAAAATGAATCACGATTCAACTGAATTGATCTGCCATGCCAAGTTACCAACTAAATCCGAACCGAACCGAGTCACGGCTTCAACTGAATGAGCGAACCGACCATCAACCAACTAACTCACTGAATTGGATTCGCTTCAACCGAATTGAACTTAAATTATTATCACAACCAAAACTAACTGAACTGAACCGAAATTCTATTTTAACCGCATTGAACTGGAAGCTGAACTGTACTAAACTGAACTGGTTTAATCTTCCAACAGTACTAACTAACTAAATTAACTGTCAAAACTGAATTGAATTGAAAACTGTTTACCAACCGAAAATTAACGAATCTAACTGAACTCATTAAACGAATGAACTAAACTTTGTTTCACCTTAATGAACTCGTTGAACGGAGTTGACAACCTACAAAAGACTACAGACATGCAAAGTACAACTGTACTTGTAAATTCTAGTTGGTCCACGTCGATTACACCCAAATCAATCAACCAATCAATTAACTTTAACTATTATTAATAAAGAAAAACTCACCCTCTCAAATTTCCCACCCAATTCCCCCACTTTATTAATTATATAAACTACATAAAAAAAATGTAAGAAACCAAAATAATGAATGTTAATAACTTAAAAATCAGACATTTATATATATATATATATATATTATATATATATATATATATACATATATAAAATTTAGACATTTATTAATTGACACTCCCACATAACTATAAAAATATTTTTAACTATAAATAACATCTGATTTTTAAAGTATTTATCATTAAAAAAGATCAAATTTTTGTAATTTGTTCCAAATCCGAGCACCTAGCTACTCGGAAACTATCTAGTTGTACATTATTTTACCGCTCAAATATCTTGTTGTATTTAGCATCCGTCTAAGCATGGAATCTATCCATCTATTGATAGGGAATATTTCGAATTCCTCCTTGTCATTCATCACACTAAAACGTATACTCCATTTATTAATATCTCATAGGAAATTGCATGAACTTACATCAGTACGCACTAGATGTACATATCACATGGCTAACTTWWTAGAGCTTCCAATTGGCTGACTTTATAGAGCTTCCAATTGGTCTCTCATAATTAAGTCTCCATATTATTAACTTTTTGTTAAAAAAAAGGAAAAAGAAAAAACATAAAGGAGTAATACGAAGTATTAAACTAGAGAAAACCCAAAACCATGACTAGAAATGCCATAGAAGAGGTAAAATACAAGAATACAACAAGCTCTTAGGAGCAAAAGTACAGACAAACCAAAATGAAAAGGCAACATAATAACTTGGTAAATGAAAATAATAACAATACATGAGACTAAAAGCACAAGTTGAAGGTACAACAACAAAACAACAAATCTAAGCATGGGAAGGAAGCTTCCCCATGTCATAATCCATTTTTTTCTGGAAAAAAGGAAGGGAGCAC
>SNQN01006328.1:0-19142 GCA_008642245.1 Bassia scoparia | reverse complement strand
TCAGCTACTCCTGAGTCAGCATTGTGGTTTTCAGGCTGTGGTTCAGTTTCAGGTTGACTTTGTGGTTGATTTTCAGGTTCAGTTTGTGGTTGAGATTCAGTTTGAGTCTCAGGTTGGGTCTCTGGATGCGATTGTGTTTGAGTRTGACTTTGTGTTTCTGGCTRAGTTGGMTGTGAATTAGGTGGAGGTGTTGGCTCTCTGTGATGAGGAGGTGTACTTGGCTCAACAGGTACAATTGGGGGAGGTTTGGATGTTGTGGGGACCCCTTCAGTATTACTATTGTTTACTGGTTGTGATGTTGAGCCGTTGACATTACAACTTGGCCCATTGGTATGGTGTTGTTTACATTAGAATTGGGCCCTTCATATTGTGATGGCCTACTACCAGGACCACTTTTGGATGGACTGACAAATATAGGCTGCCTATCAACAAGTTCAACATCATAATACTCAACCTTAAACACACCATCTGCACGTTCAACCCATATCGAATACTATTGTGAGATGGGCTTAACATAATCTTGAAAATTAGACTTCATCTTCCTTAACCTCTCTTCCTCCTCCTGGTATTTCCTCTGTCTCTCTCTTTCCGGTCTCTGTATCTCAGCAGCCTCCCTTTCTACTCTCTCCTTAAGTTCCGTCAAATATAACCAAGTTTTCACACCAGCAGTTTCCACCTCAGAATGCTCCACATAAAGATCCATCTCAGGCTGACCYTGGTAATTTCTAAGCATTGTCCTAACCCCACCTTCATCCAGGACCTCAATCAAGCACTTGTACCGGGGTGAATRRTACCTAACCTTAGGATGCTTAGGAGGGATMACATTACACTTATAGGCACAGCTCTCTAAGTCTTRYAACAAACAAAGGAAACTATACTCCTCTATATCATTCACAGGTAYGTCATAGTCCTTGTCATTATAAAGAACARWARGCCAAATTGAAGCCATTCCCAACTACACCTACAAAATTACATGCAAATTCAACAACGACAAATTAAATACACTAAACCCCAATTTATCAATCAAAGCAAAATCGCAACATCAACAAAAATACAACAAATCAAACAACCAATACAACATTAAACATGCAAAAACACAACAACAAAATCCAACAACAGTTCAACATCGCAAAAAGATTTCAACTTTAATTACTTTTGAAAAAAAACAAGAAAACGCTTGAAACAGGTTCGAATTACGTACCTTCGTTGATCAAATAGAACTGCACTCGATCAGAAATTATATCTCCACCGTTCARCARCAACAATTTCACAAGCAAAATTTGATTTCAAATGAAAATGCAGACTGAGAATTTGGGGAATTTTGGGGGAAAAAGAAAAGCCAAGTGTGCAAGTGTGAGAATACGAATGATGAACAATGAATTCAATTTGAACCAACCACTGTCTTGCAATAATGATTAAACACACGTTCGTTGAATTATTACAAATGAGCAATTCCCATTATTTAACCAAGGGTTAAGCATAGTAAGCACTAACAGTCGTTTACCCATGTTGAGCGGAAATCCTCTCATTAAGGTATTTGATCCATTTTTTGAAACCTCGGGCGGGTGGTACCGGGCATTAAAAAAACTGGGCGTACATGAGGTATTTAAGCCTAAACCTCAGGGTACCTGAGAAAAATCCCTAGAGAATCATATATATATATATTAATATATATATAATAATTTATAAATTAATAATATAACATATATATATCAAACTCAAATATAATACAAATCAACACCTATTGTATCGCTATCAACAAAAGAAAAAGAAAGATTAGAGTGTCAAAATTTTGCTCCCAATTGATTGCCTTATGCACAACAAAGAAAATCGTAGCATTACCAATTATAATCCAAAACAACTGCGAAAGGGCCGAAAAAAGGCAATTGAAACCATATGAATTAGTAATGTGGAAACCAAAAGCAAAAATAAAATTCAAAGTATTATATTAATCAAGATAATAACAAGAAAAGAGAGAAAATTTGATTGAATAGCCGCCAGATTACCTAAATCCGCAAATATATGCTCCGAAATCTGCGACGAATTTGAGGAACTTTGATGGAGAGTGTTTGGTTTATGGATTGAATTTGATAAGAGAGACGTTTGGAGCTTATTACACTTCTTTAGGATGCTATTCGTTGATTTTCATTAGACGAGAGATTATTATAGCGTATGAAAGATAATAGCAATACAGATCTATATACCTTAAAGGAGCGTATACACGAAAACTAGTTTCGATATACACTAATATAAGTGTATATACTCTCATGTTGTGACGGGACTGCCAGTCAGCTCCTTCGTATATACATATGCATTTTTATCTATCCGTATTCGTACTTTCGCATCCTATTTTGGATTCTAATTGTTATTCCGAATACCCTTTATCACTTTTCACTCACTAACAAAAAAGCCGAAGAAACCGGTCAAAAATGCCTAAGAGACCGCATTACACCCTCTCTAGCTCATAGGCTCTTAGGTTAGAGACCGGTTAGTAACATTGCGGTCTCTTAAGACAAGCAAGAGACCGGTTATATAAAACCGGTCTCTCTTAAATGACAACATACGAGGACCGTATCTGCTAGAAGACACGTCTCCTTTTAGGTAATCAAAGAGACCGGTTTTTGTTCAGAACGTCTCTTTGATCCCCTAAAGAGACCGGTTTTTTTATAACCGGTCTCTTGAGATTTATTACATTAAAAAAAGATACAGCAGGTTGGGAGCCACCACTACCTTTAAAGAATTGATAATAAATACATACGAATGTAATTACATACATAAGAACAAAGCAACATATACAATATGTTATGTACGAACATAAGCAATATTTCTAAATACATACTAACTACTTAGTTACAATATATATATTAAATTTTTAGAAATAATCCAATATATGACCACTACTTAGAAAAAATATAGCCCCGTCGCGTCTAAGTAAACCCGTTGCACTGCTACATCTGCCTGTTGCGCCACCACCAACTGCCCACCACGCCGCCACCTGTACATCATATTTGAAAAAAATCAACGAAAATGTTCCCTGGAAACAACCAATTAATCACAGAATTGGAATAATGAGCCAATGATTTTGCTGCATAAACTTCTCATTTTTTACTTTAAAATTAAATATTAAATTTTAAATACCTACTTCGAAATTTTAAATTTTTGGTAATTCGAATTTCTAAGCCATAAAATCTCCTGAAAATACCTACTTCCATTATAAAGATTATTCACCCCAATTTCATTAACATCCATGCTACACACAAACATGAGCCTGATAATAAGCAAAAAACGCAGAACTCAAAGCTGAAAAAAAATCAACAAACAGATCTAGAGAGGAGCAAACACAAACAAAATAATTGAAACAATCAGATCATAAAACAATAATCAAAAACAAACAAAGAAAAAAAAAATACAACGAAATCAAATGTGAAAAACAATCAGATCTAAAATTGAAAATTACAGAAAAATAATGAGAAGTGAAAAATATACAAATAAAAACGAAAAAATCAATAAAAATAAAACACAAACATACCCAAAACAGAAAATAAAAATACAACAAACAACATCGCAATAATCGAATAAACAAACAAAAGTAGAAAATCGAAAAACAATCAACAAAGTAGATTTGAGAAGAGATAATCCGAAAAAAAAGAAAACAAAATTAAAACTCAAAGAAACAATCGAAAAAAATTTAAGCAAAATAAAAACACAGAAATCAAAACGAAAACAAATCTAAAAAAAAATCAGGAAAGAAAAAGGAAAACCAAATCTAGAAGAAAAAATCAGGAAAAAAAAAACACAAACAATTCTAGATCTAGAAAACGAAAAAAAAAGGAACGAAAACAATCAGGAGAAAACGAAAACAAACCTCGCCGCCTCTCCACCGTCTGCCCCCTTCGCCGCCGCCGTCGCCGCCGTCGTCTTCCCCCTCGCGCCGCCGCCCCGTCTTCCCCGTAGCCGCCTCACCATCGCACAAATTTAAAAAAAATATACGAGAACAAATGAAAATAGAATAGATCTAGAGAGGAGAGAAATAAAGGATAGGAGAGAGATGTGAAGAAGACAGAAGAGGAATAAGAGAGGAGAGAAGTAGAAGATTGAAGATGAGAGAATTTAAAGAGGGAGAGAAAGAATATGAGAAATGAAGAGAGTAGAAGCTAAAAGCCAGCGTAAAATGAGAAGAGAGAGGAGCCTTCCCACACATTACATCCCTTGGACCCCAGTACACAACATTTTATATTTTTAAATAAAAATATCAAAGAGACCGATTTTACTGATGAGCCGGTTTCTTTGGTGAGAGTTAAGAATGTGTTACCAAAAACCGGTCTTTTAGATGGATCAAAGAGACCGTTTCATGAATATCCGGTCTCTTAACTTAATAGGACCGTTTTCATTACACCACCGTCTCTAAATACTGGTCAAAGCCCATTTTGTAGTAGTGTTGATAATTGGAATCAAGATTAATCTTCTAGCATATTTTGGATCATTCCCGAATCATCTGGATTTATCTAAGAATTTTTGAATTTATTTATTTTCGAAAATTATTTTGCAAACTTATAAAAATCATAGAAAAGTAAAAAAAATTAATAGTACTAGCGAAATCAAAAAAATGAGAGGAATAAAATGAGAATGAAAAATCTTAGAAATGACCTTTAGAAATAATTCTTAAAAAAATCATTTTTACTAAGAAAAATGCCCTAAAAATAGAAAATAATTAAAATAAATATTTTCCGCCTATTATTGGCCCCTCGGTGTATGATTTCGAACTCAACTTTAATTCAACTCATGCAAATGTGTTTGATTTATGGATTTTGCGACAGCTTTCAGAATCAAATCTATTTCGTAATGTCGTACTTTTCTTCATTGGTTATTCAATTTGGGGAGACATTTTTAGGTGTCTACAAGCGTGTATCAATTTGTTTACAATTAGCCTCAAATATGATGTACATAAAGTTGAAATTTGAAGCCATCCGAACACCTACTCGCGTTGCGATAGACTCCATCACATCTACCTCCAACTGTTCCTTATCATCCACAAACTGCAAAGTTTGTAGTACCATCGCTATCCCTCAATCCTTAGTTAACAACATTATTAGAACGAAAAACATCCGAAAAGGATTCTCTACTACTACTACTACTACTACTACTACTACTACTACTACTACTACTACTACTACTACTACTACTACTACTACTACTACTACTACTACTACCTTTCAATGAAAATGCTATCCCCTGAGTCCTACTCCTAAGTCCTAACCTACAATTATAAACAAGAAGCCAAGTAAAGATAGGAAAACAAAAGTATCTATGGAAAGCACAATATCATTCATCTAAGAACAGGTCCTCAAATTATTTCTTAATTAAGATGTAAAATGAAGGAATTTTGACGTAAAAAATAAAACTAGAAGAGTACATGAAGCAAAATTCTCAAATACAACAGATGGGTAAAATCAAATCATAAAAGAGAATCATAATTAGGAAACGAATACCATTCATCTAAGTGATGAATCCTCTAAACATTCCATGATTTAGTATTATAATGGAAAATTTAATTTGTCGTGATAGAAACACCATAAGAGTACCTTAAAAGAATTCTGACAATTGCAGTTCCAAAATCTCCTCATCCCAAGGTTACAATGTTGTCACTTTCAAGTTACTTGATAAATTTTCAGAGTTGGTCTATGGCTGAACCACTAAACTTATCAGAAGACAAGAGATCAACAAAAAAACTTAAAAGTCTAAGATTGGCTTTAAATCCTGGCTAAGCATAAGGTCACAATAGAGTAGACAAATTAACATCCAAAGCTTTTTCGATTTGTTAATAATTCAAATACACATTTACAAAGCTAATTAAACTTTTAGCTAACCTCTCTGAACTCAACAAATTCAACTTCCTTATGTAATCAAACAATTATCAAGAAAGCATAGCTCAAATGTGTATTAAAGAACAAAAGTTTCATAATCATTTTAAACTACTAAAGATTCAATGGAATATGAAGAAACAGTGTTTAATCTATCAATGTATGCTAAAACATGATCCCAATCTTATCTTTCACAACACAGAACAAATAGACAAGCCCATCGCAAACATCATTTCAACAGCAATGCTCATACAACACAAAAACGGGGGACACATTTAGGTCGAAAATTCGAAAAATAAAATAATAATAATAATAATAATAATAATAATAATAATAATAATAATAATAATAATATAATAATATAATAATAATAATAATAATAATAATAATAATAATAATAATAATAATAATAATAATAATAATAAATAATAATAATAATAATAATAATAATATAATAATAATAATAATAATAATAATAATAATTATAAACTTTAGCTAACTCTTTGAACTCAACAAATTCAACTTCCTTATGTAAGCAAACAATTATCCAAGAAAGCATAGCTCAAAGTGTGTATTAAAAGAACAAAAGTTCATAATCATTTTTAAACTACTAAAGATTCAATAGAATCTGAAGAAACAATGTTTGCAATCTCGGATGAGTTGGTGGGTTATTCACGCAGGTGGTTAATCTGTCTTTCCGATGCTTGTCCGCCGCGTTAGGTGCCTATATTGCTAGTGCTCCGCTAACGCCTCTTGTCAAGCCCGGGGGTGTATTAGGCCTATTGTTGTAGGTACTGTTGAGACGCCTTGTTTCAAAGTTGAGCTGCTTTGGTTGGTCGCGTATGGGTCGATATTTCAATGGTCTTCAATATGGTGTTGGTGTTTCGCGGATGGCGAGGCTATCCTTCATGCTGTTAACCGGTTGGTTGAGCTCGTTGGGGCTGAGGTTGGCCTATCTATGTTGTTGGTCGATTTTCGAAATGCCTTCAATTTGGTCGATCGTTCTGCTTTATTCGTGAGGTTCGTGCTCATGTCCTGCTCTTTCTCGCTGGGTTGAGTTTTGTTTATTCTCACAAGCTAAGCTTATTATGGCGAGCTACTTTGTTGTCTTGTCAAGGGTGCAGCAAGGTGACCCTCTTGTCCTCTTCTTTCGCTTTGGTTCTACATCCTGGTGTCCGTATCAGGGACAACTTTACTTGAGCTTGCAGCTTGGTATTTGGATGATGGTACTATCATTGGTGATACCTTGTGGTTGGGCAAGTTTGCAATGATTTCGGCGGAGGGACCTAGTCTTGGCTCTCATTGTTAACGTCGCGAAACGGAGCTCTTTTGGCCTTTTGAGGACCCACGGAGTCGTCTTGAAGGGGTGTTCTCCCGATGTCGCTCGCCTTCCCTTGGTGTTTGGTGTTAGGTGGGCCTGTTAGTGCAGGATTCTTCCTTTTGTGGGGACCTTGTTTCACAAAGAGTGTCGAAGACTATTGAGCTCATGGATGCTGTGCTCAACTTGATGATCCTCAATGTGAGTTTTACTTCTCCGTGGTGTACTGAGAGTTTTCAAAACTCTACTTTTTCTATGCGTACTTGCCCCCTAACTTTTCGAGGCGGCTCAGCTCTCCTTTTGATGTGCTCTGCGAGCTTCCTTGGAACGCTTGTCACAGCATCCGGTCCTGGTTTTGGTGATTGGCAATGGCGACTGGCCACCTTACCCTTGCTTATGGTGGTTGGGTGTTTATTCAGCGGGTGATGTTCGAACTATGCTTTTCTAGCATCGCGTTGCAATCTTCCAGTTTACAGGGAACTTCTTCAACATTCTGGCGTTGTTGTCTTGTTCGGCCTTTTATGGTGCATTGGGTCTTTTAATAGGACCGTGGAGACTGACCTTATGCGTAACTAGTGAGATCGCTGCCTAAAGCTCATGAAGAAACTTGCAGATTTGTATTTCACGAAGGTTACTGCATCTGCTCACTCCACTACTCCTTGTCTACCCGTCTGGTTGCCTTGTGGAATCCAACAGGGAGATCACGCTTCTGCTTTCTTCGGTGGTTTCCGATCTCTAATTAGGCTAGACTATGTAAGACTTATTGTTCTGTTCTTTCTTATCGTTGGGTGTTCCTTTATTCTCCCATTTCGGCACCTTGTTCTTGCTCAGCGGGTTTTCGATGAGATTTTTGGGATCCATGTTATTATCCTGCTCGGGGGTTGATGGGATCAAGCACCGTCACAATGTGTCCGCGATACTTTTCTTTGACATCTGTTATCGATCTGGATTTTCTGCTCGTAAGGAGGTAATGTTGGTTCTGACTGGTGGGATCGACGGGGTCTTCAACCCGCGGATGTTTTGCTCTATTTCTGGGACGACGCTTGGATGTGTGTGTATCTAAACGGGTTCTTCTCCTTTGACGCAATCTGGGTTGTCTGACTTCGTTCCTGGTGTATGTGGCGTAGCACTCATGCGGAAGCGGGAGAAGTATTCAGCGCGTTAGGACAATTGGATATGGTTTCCTTCCTTTTTCCTTTCTTCTTTGGGGAATTAGACAAGGGAGCTGTTGCGCTTTGAAGCGGATCCAGACGTTCTCCAGGGCCCAAGACATTGGGCACTGTGCAGCTGCTCACATCTTCAGTCGGATAGGATTCGCTATTGCTAGAGGAGTGGGGGCCCAATTGTATCTCGGCTCCCCTCAACTTCTTTGTAGTTCATTTGTGCTTTTTTGTTGCTGTAACGCTTACACGTTTTGGTGTTTTATATATATTAATAATAATAATAATAAATAATAATAATAATATAATAATAATATAATAATAATAATAATAATAATAATAATAATAATGAATAAAATATAATAATAATAATAATAATATAATAATAATAATAATAATAATATATAAATAATAATAATAATAAATAATAATAATAATATAATAATAATTATATAAAATTATAATAATAATATAATAATAATAATAATGTAATAATATTAATAATATAATAATATATATAATAATAATAATGGGAAGAAATAAATTTTGGTGTTATTACTCATATGAGGACAACATGGCTAGAGCCTAGGAGTAAACTGACAAGTTTCAACCTTTCTCTTCTTTTGGCTAGCTTCAAAGGGCTAGCCAGGTCCACGACTTCTATTGCTGAGAATGCAGATAATATATGCAGTGCTGCTTGACACAAAAATGACAAAAAATTATTATTTTTTACAAGAAAAATGTAGATGGCGACCTATAGCCATGTGATGGTCATTCCGATATCCAAATGGCGAGCAACAAAGAAGAAGACATCTGAGAAGAAGAAAGAACAATATATTGATGATGAAGAAGAACAGATGATGAGATGAGAAAATCTTATCTTTCACAACACAGAACCAATAGACGAGCCATCGCAAACATCATTTCAACAGCTGGATAGAGCAAAAAAAGCTTTCCTAATCTCCTCATCAGTGAACTCTGCACAAAGGTGAGTAGCCTGATCAGGTGCAAGCACAGGACCAAGTTGAACCACCTCCTCACTAATTGCTACTGTAGACACAGAAGAGGTGCTAATATTGCAATAATAGTCTTCAAGAGGCTTGTGTTATCCCTCCTGTGAAACATGAGTGGTCTCTTGCATATCTGTCAAAGCCAAGACCCTTTGCTGAAATCTCCTAAGCTTGATAGCTTGGTGATCAATCTAGTATTATGGTCCCCTTCTCGAAGCCAAGTGGTCTTAGTTCTCTGAGCAAGGGACTTAAGATACCTCTTCTGCACTTCCTGAAACTAATGCAAGGCTTGCAACTCCTTAGCATTCAAATCCATGTTCCTGGGGTCCAAATGCACCAAGTGCTGACTTCTCTCCAGATTATATTAGCTTTAGCCAAAATATACTGCTCATCTAGATTAGAGAAAGCCTTAATTTTTACGCAACTGCTTCAAGTAAGGCTGAGCAAAGGTCCGGTCTGGACCTGAAACCGAACCGGACCGGGCCTGAATTTGGACCAGACTGGACCGGACCATCGATTCCGGTCCAAGTCCAGGTCCAAAGAAATTAGGGGAGTCGGTCTTTCAGTCCGGTCCGGTCCAAAACCGGGGTTTTCAAGCCCGGACCGGAATAATAATTATTAAATTTTTTTTCTCAAAAATTATAAACTAAATGTCTAAATATCTTATGTTTGTATTCTCCCAAATTCCCAAAACTTGTTTTCACAATTTCAAACTCACTTCACCAAAATCTTAAAAAGTCACAGCCCTCCCTCACTCATCGGCATCTCTGCTACGCTACGCTGGCTTGTTGCGCCTCCACTCCCCGCAGCCCCCAGCCCTCCTCGGCTCCTAGCAGCCCTCCTCGCAGCTTTGTAAGCCCCTATTTCGCAACCCTCCTTGCAGCAATTTGCAGGCCCACATTTCGCAGTTGTCGTCGTCGGCATCGCAGGCTCTCTGAACCTCCTCCACTCATCGGCTCCTCCCCGGAAACCACCAAGCAGCAGATCAACAATACCAAGATCTGTAACACACAATAACAAGATCTCCTCACTCTTATTTTGTACGCCAATATTATTTTGTATTGAAACTTAAAGAAGGAATGAAGGATATTAGTTAAGTGTTTGACCAATTCTTTTTTCAATGTCAGAAGTAGTAGTTGGGTGCTTTCGTTGAAGTGTAAGGTTTCATTCTTTATTTTTTTAATTAATCGACAAATTTGTGTACGTGATGCAACGAAGTCCGTTTTTAAATGGATCAAAGTCCACTTTGTTGTGAACTTCCCATATTGCCTTCAGATTCTCCACCTCCGTAACACCAAACGCATGACGCTTGTGTAGGCGTCCAAACCATGGTATGGACGCCTTGCTAGGCGTCCACAACCATGGTCTGGACGCCTTGCGTAGCGTCCACACAATGGTCTGGACGGCCTACGCAAGCGTCCATACCTGGTTTGACCTACGCAAGGCGTCCATGTCATTCAAGTCCACAGTTTTTTCGTATGTTGGTAGATGGTGTTTTGGTGGTAGGGTGTCAGTGTGGTTGGTTTGGTGGGTGCTTGGTGGTGGTTGTTGGTGGGTGAGTTGTGTTGGGTGTTGGGAGGGAATTGGGAGAGCGCGTGTTGGAAATTCACACGAAAAGTGACTTTATTCTAGTAAAATGGACTTCGAAGTATCCTTAGTTGTAAGTCTGACATATGAAGTATGCTTATATTGTTTGTACAAATTATAATGTAGGTCTTTGTAGTTTAATTTGTTTAAAATTTTTTATTTTAAAAAAAAAACAGTCCAATAGGTTAAAAAGTCGGACTGACCTGATTTTCCGGTCGGTCCCAGTTCTGACCAGAATCATTCACGGTCCGGTCCAGTTTAAAATCTTAATTCCGGTCTTCCGGTCCGGTCCCGTTCTGGACCAGGCTCAGCCTAGATACCATGTTTCGTGATCAATTTTTCTGAAAGACGCAGCTGAACTCGTAAAAAGCTCGAAATATGTGATCATGCTCGAAATCATGTGTCAAGGTCAAATAAGAGGCAAAGTTATTTTCTTTATTTATTTCTATTTTTAGAATTTCAATTTAGTTTTAGGTTTTTTAAAATAAATTTATCCTAGTGTGATTTCATATTTCCACTTCATTGTCTTCTTCTCATTTTCTGAGTTCACCAGTATTTTTAGATATTTTTCATTTTCTATAATTTGTTCTATGAATTTTACAATATTTACAAAATCAAAATACACAAAAAATACATAAAAATAGAAAATCCAAAAAATACATGGATGTTCTAGAACCCCCTAGAACTGTATTTTCTTACAAATAGGGGCGTCTGGTTATCCAATCCAGAGGAAGATCCAAGAGAATAAAGAAGATCGGAATTTTTTTAAGAGAAGGTAGAATAATCGAGCGTATATACGCTCGTTTTTGCCTTTTCGTGCTATATAATACCCTCCCTGGCTCAATTTCGACAACTTCACACGTTTCAAGCTCACATGACTCTCTCACTTTCTCACTTACATTCTTTTGCTACTACAAAACACACAATCGAGTTCTACGCTCTTTGAATCGACAGTACGAGCGAATCAAGGTATAACTCTAGGTTGCTCAACTAAACTTCATTTCGCCTTCTTTCTAACTTGACTAATAACTATTACGAGTTTCATTAAATTATTAATGTAGAAACGCACTTTTAAATTTGTTTCCATTAATACTGTGACTATTACACTTATTCGTTGTTGTCATCTTTAATTTCATCTTGTTTTTAATCTTGTATTATATCATTATTAACTGTATTACTTGTTTTTTATTATTATTATTATTATATTATTTATTATTATATTATTATTATTATTATTATTATTATTATTATTTATATTATTCTATCTCCATACATACAATATCATGTTTGCTTGTTAAGGCGATTCAAGTGAGTCTTAATAAGCTAACATTTGTTCATTATATATATATATATATATATAATATATATATATATATATATATATTATATATAGTATCACAAAAATCCTACCTTGAATCGCTATTAAGACACAACTTAGGTGAAAACAAAACTTTTAAAAATCACCATTTATACATATATATATGATAGGATCCGTGGAAAACACAAACTTAGGTGAAAACTAAAAACTTTTAATCTTGACGTAGGATTTCGAGATGGACGTGTCACGATTTAATCTATGTATTATACTTGTATTTCAATCTGGGGTACATTGAAGGTTTAAAGGGGTTATGTGTACTGTTCATCCCATAGCTTTAAGTCTTGTTACCCCTTTACTGCTGTTATGACCCCTTTAAATTGTAAATGTACCCATTATTTTGGGTTTTACGCTTTACATTATAACATGTTGTTTCATTGGACCTGACTTTCTCTCTCTCTCTTCTCTTCTATATATATAATATTATATATATATTATATATTTCTTATATATATATATATATATATTGTTTATTATTTATTCTTGTATATTATTTTTAATCATCTTGCATATTTGTTTAAATAAGACGGAATTTATTGCTTATCACATTATAAGTCAGATATAATATGGACAACGTTTTCTAGTCCTTGTTAATATGACTAACAACAAAGTGACTGCCTTATCATTTAGAAGTCATTGTTTGTATAATTGTAACCCACCTAGTAACCTTTAGGATTAGTGCGCTAATATGGCTTGAAATTGCTAAGATATGTGTATCCAATAATCATGATGAATGGAATTACAATGAGACCGAGTAAAGGCCGCTACATGCGGGCGGATTGGGTCAAAGATTCAATCCGTACCATGTCCCCGAACCCACGAGCTGGTTACTGGATCGGACCATGGGGCATTTGTTTTGGCACCAACGTTTCGGGCGTCCGTGATTAACCTTTATAGGCACGGTGGCGACCCCCTTACTCGAAAACACTCCCCCAACGCACTCACGTGCGGGTTCTATGGCTCAAGCCCACAACACAACACAAATCGATGTAGGCTCAAGCCCCCTGCGGGGGCCCACGGTTTATAGGGGTATTTCAAGCTTTTCAGTCTCTTCACCACCTTATACATAGGAGTGCCATCTACCTGCAGTTTCCAACCATTTTCCACAATCTCCCCAAACTCAAGATGCTGACACCAAACATCAAAAAATGTAAAGGAACCCTTCCTTTGAATAGGCACCCTAGTAAGGTGAATAATAGTTGGGCTATGATCAAAAGTTCCTTCTGGACAGAAATGTACAAAGGAATGAGGGAAATTAGTGAGCCAAGGATCATTGACCATACACTTATCTATCTTACTGAAGAGTGAAGACTCTAGCCTCACCATGCTGCTTGTTATTCCAAGTAAACCTACAACCTATCTGTGGTAAATCAATCATCTCACTCTCCAGCATACAATCCCTGAACTCCTCCAACTCTCCATGTTGCACCTCCCTGCCAATCATATCATCATAGTGCAAAGGGCAATTAAAATCCCCTGCAATAAGCCAAGAACCCACCACCTGCTATTGATACTGTACCAGATCTTTCCATAATTGGACTCTATCCCCCCGTTCATTAAAGGCATACACAGCTGTAAAAGCAAACTAAGCACCAGAAGCAATATGCTTCACCCTCAAATGAATGCATTGAGAAGTAACACCTCTAATGTCCACTTGAAAGTGTGAATCCAACCATGCTACAAGAATTCTCCCCCCTTAATGGTAAGCAAAATTGGTTGTAACAGTCCATCCTTGCAATATATGAGAATAAACTTCATCAAATTTACTAGCTAATAACTTAGTTTCTAAAAGGAAACATAAACCAACCTTCTGCTACAACAAGAATCTCATAATATCTTGCTGCTTTTTAGGGCTATTCATGCCCCTCACATTCCATACAGCTACACTATCCATGAGAAGAGTTATGCAAAGGCTCAAAGAGACCCTGGACAGTACCCTTCTAAGGACTAATCACCACTTGCCCCACCACTAAGGCTTGACCACCAACAGCTTGCCCTCGACCAGTAAAGATGGGATCCTAAGAAGAAAGGATCTGGTCCTGTCTATGCTCCAGACCTAAAGAAGAATCCTTAACAGGAGGAGAAGACTCCTTAATCACCTCCACCAACTCCACAGGAGAAGACTCCGGAACCTTGGGCTCCACAACCCTTACCTCTATTGGAACAGAAGTTATAGGCTTATGCTTAGGTGCCCAAGCTTGCCTAACACCAACCCTGCATTTAGACATCTCATGACCATACCCAGCCCCTTGCATTTTGTACAAAGGATTGGTTTCCACTTATATTCCAAGCCAAACTCAACAATCACCCCCAGTTCATTTTGAAACTTAATTAGATCACGAAAAGAGCCTTGAACATGCATCTCAACCAAGAATCGAGCAAAACCAATCCTATCCCTGTTAGCAGTAGCAGCATCAGCTTTCACCGGAGACCCAATTTGACCCAAAATCCTCACCAAACATCCCCAATACTTTAGAGGAAGGTCCCTAATTTTCACCCAAATTGGCACACTAGAGAACACAGCCGCATTATATTCCATATTATCCCCCCACAGTTTCAAGAAAACTAGCTTCCCATCAAGTAGCAGATGCTTCATAGAAAGAGCCTTAGCTTTCGTTTCAGTATTAAGAAACCGAATCAAAAAGAACCCTCGCTTCATTGGAATAACCTTGTCTATATTCTGTTTTCCCCAAATACGACGACAATAACCATCCAATAAACCCACTTTTGGATTACCCCCCATAACATACATCACAAGGCTCATAGACCAATAAGCAATTTCATCCGCAACATCACAATCAGAAATCACAATCAAATCCGCATTATCAGCATGATTACCAGGGTTCGAATGTTCAACAAAAATAGAGGGTTCAGGAATCAACACATTAGGAATCAAATTATCCTTAACAACTGACTTACTACCAACCTAGGACCAGGAATTTGGACAAGCAACTGAAGGTAGACAAGTATTAGCGAGAATAAGTACCTCATGTTGATCTGCTGAGACGATTGACCTCCATTAAGTGCACCAAGCCACTCGATAACATCGATTTTCCTCGACTTCAATCAATCCTTCCATAGAACTTCCTCAGAAAGCATCAAATCATTAATCACACCATCATCTAAAAGATTTGACCTCAGTAATTTCTTCGATGGTCTTCGATACTCCAACCTCAGGTGTGCGAGGGACATCCACCATCCATCACCCAGTGACAACCGCCAAACTGAGGGTGTTTAAAATATCCGATCCGATCAACCGATCGTGATCCGTTGATCCGATTCGAAAAATCGGATATCCGATCGCGTTTTTAGGTTCGGATCGGATATCGAAAATTTTCGGACCGAAATTTTTGCACTTTTGGATATCCGAATATATCGATTTTTTTATTAAAAAATAATTTAATATGGAAAATAAAAGAAAATAGGTAAAATATATACATTCGATCAGCTCGCCATTATCCGATCCGAAATTTCGATATCGGATTCGAATTCAGATCGGAAGAATAATGTTCAGGATATTTCGGATCGGATATCCGAAATTTTCGGGTCGTGGTATTTTCCGATCCGAAAATTCGGATATCCGATTTCGGATCGGATAATCCGATTTTGAACACCCTAACAGCAACAAGCTATCCTTCTTACTTCCTTCTCGCTTCCGCGCCCATGGCCAGGAGAGAGAGGGAATCAAGGAAATCTAGTAGAGAAAGCGGTTTTTTGTGATAGGTGTGATTTTTGTATTTAAAAATTTATCAAATCAGGAAAGTTGTGTAATTGTTGAAAGTTTTTTGTTACACCCAAATATAGAAAGTGTTGAAGGTTTTCGTTTACGGAGGAGTATTATTCTTTTATGTGTTGTTATGGATAAATTAGAGAAATAAAATTGAAACTTTTGATATTCGCCATGATAAAAGCTGATTACATAAAACAGCTTTAAAAGGAATTTGTGACTTATTCAATAACCAATGAAAATAGCTTTTACTTTTTCCAGCAACTGAATGAAGAATACACGATTCAACTTTCTTTTTATTTTCTAACTAGTATGTTTTGTCGGGCATTGCCAAGTCCGATAAACATAAACATATATGTATAATATTTGTAATTGATAATTACTCTGTATTTGATATTGTTGCTAATAGTTTAATTACGCATACATTTTTTAACAATGCTCTATAGAAATAATAAATTGTGGTTGGGTGGTAAGTGGGTGGTCTTCTGTAACATTAATTGATTAGTTGATTGGATGATCTTAGATTTGAATCTTACTATAAACATTTTTTTATTGAATAGTTAAAACCTATCATCGTGGAAAAATGCATCTCGTGGCGCAACTCTGGTAAGAATAATGTTTGCATTGCAGCTTTATGTGTACGCATACGATCTTGACACTCCTTTTATATATTTGTATATATAGATAGATAGAGTTTTACCGCTATTAATTAACCAATCAATAATACTGTATAACCAACACTATTTAGCTGATAAAAATATACACTCAACAAATTACACAACTTAAAATCATCTCAAAAAAACTCACTTTTTTTTATAGTTAACACTACTTCAAATGGCTTCAAACATGGATTAAATTGATGACGATTCAGATGTGGTTGTTGAAATACATTCTGACTAGTGAAGAGCAAGATCAAGAGATTTTACATTTCAGGTTTGATTTGTTAATAATGAGGGAGACTTTGAGCATCAAATCGAGCTCAACACACACCTACTAAAATAATCATTCAATTCATTGGGATTGAACTTAACATCCAACAAATGAGGAACAAGAACGTTGAAAATGGTGACTTTGACCTCAATTTACCACCACATCAAATGAACATGCATCTTCTACTCCTCGGCTTAGGCCTACAAACATTACAGGATGAAAATCTCCTTTGTGGCTCTTGGATGACAAAGTCATTGAAACTCATTCATGGAGCTATCAACAAAGCAAGCGAGGCATTTTTTTCATATAACAAGGCAAACTATTCTAAGTTTGGAACATAGAAAAAAAAGGGACCAGCATCAGACAAATTATAACGTTGACAACATGTTGCACCATGTGGTTAGAAAAAGAATTCAACTACAAGGGAGAAGATGATTCGTGAGAATGGGGGATAGGACATGCATAAGAGACTTAGCAACCATGTTAAGTTTGAGTTCCACTACCGAATGGAGAATGATTCAAGGGGACTCATCAAAGCACACAACCCTTACCGACTCTTAAAAGAATCAAACATCATTGCAAGGATGAAATGGGTTTTAGGCCTACTTATAGGGAAGAGGCGCATACAAAGAGTATGTACTACCCCATGTACAACTTTGTGCATTTAGATGAAAAATGGTTCTACTTGACACGAAAAAGCCAAAGGTATTATATTGAGCATACAGAAGAGCCAGAATACAGAGCTGCTACAAGTAGCACAAATATCCCTAAGAGCATGTACAATGGTTAGGCACCCCAACTCTTCTCTTTCCTCTTCTCCTTTTGACACATCATATCCCACGAATTTTTTCCATTTACTCACCCAAATTATTAAATACCTCTCTACAATGGTTAACTTCCCCAAATATGTCCCACAACATTATTTGACAATAAAAAAAATAAATTAACTCAACACATGTCAAACAACAATTGGCAACAAATATAAAAAGATGAAAAATAAAAATAAAACAAGGTGGTCCCATGTGCTTTTTAGTTTGGTGACCTTACCATATAACCTACTCTCCCATATATGAGTAAGTAATGAGTAACCTACCCACAATGGTTGAGTTACTCATAAAGGGGTCCACTACAATTGGGAGGGGCATTTGAGGGAGCCATTGCACATGCTCTAAGGTAATGTTTCACGGGTGTGGTTGCAAGACCAAGGTACAATGAGCAAGGGATATGTGTGTTTGACGGGAAAATTGGAATTTTCCCATTTACATATGAAGAGGCAGCTAAATGAAGTTCAAAGAATAATAGACAAAGGGGAACGTTGGTCACAAAACTAATAAGTTCAGTGAACAGGGACGTAACAAGACACATGCTTATTCATCAAATAATTCTAGCCATAAAGGAAAAATGCCCACAAGAAGAAGGGACAAAGACAATATACAATCAGCAAAATAATGCAAAGGCTCATATTACTCAAGATGACCCAGAATGACAACTTCATTACAGACAAGATGGTTTCAACTTTATCTTAATTTAACAACCCCCAAATAGTCCAGACCTGAACATCCTAAACCTTGGTTTTTTCAGGAGCATAATGACACTTGTACATAAGAAGATGCCAAAAGATCCAGAAGCACTTTTGGTGGTTGTGAAGGAAGCTTTTGATCAACTTGATCACAAAACTCTAAGAAATATATGGTTGATTCTACAATTTGTGATGAACTTAATTTTGGATGCTAAGGGATCAAACAAATATGTGATGCCCCATTATTACAAGGAGAAATTAGAAAGACAAGGTTTACATACTACCAGAACAGGTTCAAGCAAACAGATGGAAAGTCGAGGAATGTTGGAATTTAGTGGCAGCATATGAAAACAGAGCCTCAACCTCAGGGACATAAGTTTGCAACAATTTATAGTGATCGCATTAGTTAAAAATCACTAACATCAATGATCATTATTCACAATCAAGCATCATGCATGATATGACTACTAGTGTGCCCCGGCGCGCGATGCGCRCCGCGGTCCACTTTAAAATATGCTTTTGTCATTTGCGAGTATCCAAATACGATGTAATTACGTATGAAGAAATCAAGGGATACTCAAATGCATATTTTAAGTTAATTTTAGGTAAGCTAGCCATAATCAATTAGGTTAATATCTTTACATGTGCATAACCC
>SNQN01006327.1:19802-34259 GCA_008642245.1 Bassia scoparia | reverse complement strand
GAGAAATTGAATTATTGTTGTACCTTGTTTATTTAGAAAATGGAATTTTTTTACAWGTAATGTATAAATGAAGATATTAATCGAAGGATTCGAAGCATTCGGATGTTAGATATGGTACATTGATACAGATGAGTTCCTAATTTCTAGCTAAATCAAGAATGACATTGTCAGTTTGTCACAATCAGAGTATCGGCTTTAAACTTTGCTTCAACATGAAAGCTTGTATGAGTCCACATTTTCTATAATCAAATTAGGAAATCGCCACATTATGAGCTTGTACAAAGAACCGTAACATTATGCTTGTTATAATTGTGCACGGATTTGCGGAACATCTGTGTCAGGTATCCACCAAGGAGTTGTGCAATTGCACGAAGTCATCCATTGTTAGCTCCTCTGGCCTTGACTGCTCGAAAAATGGAGGGGATTAGAATAAGTGTTTGAGTTCATTTTATGTGAAAACGTATTGATATTGTATTTTCACTACTTACTGTGCCCGAGAGGCCTGCAGTTCTTAAAGCTTCTTCAATCTCTGAGGAAGGGCGTATATGCTGAAGTGTATTTCTCAACATCTTCCGTTTCCCATTGAATGCAGAATTAATCTAAGTCCAAAACAAACAATTAATGAACATACTACTGGGTACTATCATGAGTAAACTTTGGGCTCACGAGCATATCAGATCACAAATCAATATAAATCATAAACATGACARTGGATCTAATATAGAGGAACAACCAATGAGAAGAAGCTTTTGATTGATGAAACAGACGGATAATCTGAAGGTTTCTTGAGTTTGAACGAAACAACTGCACCATCAACCTACATGAAAACCAAATTCACACAAGAATTTGATCAATAAACTAACAAGTTGAAAGTGCAAAGCATCTAATATGCACAACAATTATTCATATGAAGGAAAATTAGTCAATTAGACACTTACATTGGGTTGGGGGAAAAAATTTGCTCTTGGAACTTGAAATTTGTACTCTGGGTCTGGAAGGAAAATAAAATGGCAACAAGACATTTCAGTTATCGGCAATATTATTATGCTATCATGTCATGGACAAGGCTAAAACCATCCCAGGCACTGCACATTAGTATTATACAAACAACTTCAAGGTTGCTGTGTATCRATGTGACAGCCACAGCCATGATTACTAAATATGTCCCATCATCTTGTTTTTGACATGTCACCAATTCAACATATAAAAGCAATGGGTAATGGGAGTATGGGACAGAGCAGATCCGACTACAAATTTAGGTCTTTTCCTGAACACAGTTGCTTATATGATTATATCAGCTYGGGAAGCTAGGTGACTAACACCACTGTACAACAGGTCACAGATTTGAAACTCYTGTTTAAAAGACATGAAAAGCCAGGTGTTGCCGTATTGGATTCCATATGTTAGATGGATTCTGCGGTACCTACTGCATTACATGAGATGATAGATTGATAGTGCAAGTATCTTAATGGGAACTTCAATGATGTCCTAACTAAGGAACACAAAATCATAGTACTTGATTAGTTGATTCAGCAGATATATGGCACGTGATTAATCTTCCAAGTTCGAACAGACAATATAAGAACAAAATTAAGTCCTGCTAAGGTTGAATTTCCATGTTGCACCAAAACAAAGTGATTGTCAAGCTTTACATGCCTACATTATGAAGGCTATGCATGTCAAGGCAACAAAAGAAGAACTGCACCTGAATAAAACTTCACGAAAATATTTATAGGCCTGTATTCAGATGATTTTGAAGATGGTTCAGCCAATCGCAAAGCAGTCTCATCCTGAGGAGGACAATAAATATTATTCATAAATAGAAGATATGGGGTCTATGAAGAAAGTATAATAAATTGTACAACCAAAAACTCAGGTAAAAAGTGGTAAAATAGATGCAAGATATAGAAATTTAGCTCATTTTAATAACGGTGGACACTTGGCCAAACTTTACACCAAATAAAGATGAGTTGCCTTATAAATTATGCTTTAATGAAGGATATAACTTGGACCGCAAAACTACAAAAAGTTGTGCATGGGATGCATCACTAAGTAATGCTGGAAAATAAAAACCAGTGATGAATCATATGACCTCAAACAGATTACAACTACTTTATATCAAGACATTTGTTCAATCAGCTGGTCTTCACTAATTCTAAAGGGTTAAATGTTTAGAAGACAATGGCTGTAATGAACCAGTTAGTTAATGTACGACTTCCAATATAATTTGAGGTGCACCAGTACAATTCCAATGTCATAAAAAAAATTTCTTTGAATTTGGTAAATTGGAAGAATGCCAAAGCTAATAACAAAATAAAAAGGTATATATAAACAAAAAACCTGAAGTAATAGGACGACTTCTGAAAAAATGTCCCCCATAGGAAGAAGATTCTTCACCACGTCCTTACTAATGTTAAAAGGTATATTTGCCACAACCTGGAAGAAGCAGCAGTCAGTTCCATTATCAAACTGAAATGAAACAGTCAGTTAACTGCCATAAAACTCGTCATAGGTTCATAACTATTAAAAATCGCCATTTACATGGATAGAACAGATAACTTCAATTTTCTTACTTCGTACTAATCCCCAACCAAAGTTGAGCCTTAAAATCATTGTCAAAAAGATGAACTCAAGGCACTCTACTCTCAATTTAAGAGTCAAAATTATTATTAAAAAAAAACACAGCACAACATCCAAAGAACTTTTTAWARCTCTTTAAGAGCTCATACATCATGCCCATGTTCCCCTCAATTTCTCATGACTAAGATATCCGGACCAAACGCAAGGATATATAACTTGTCATAGTACCTTTTGTTTTAGATGTAAAACAGAAATTCCACACTAGAATTATGATCAACTCATTAACCTCATACCAATGCACAATTGTAACTTGTACAATAGCAAGTCATCCTGTCTATAGCATGCCATTGCAATTAAACTAGCATTAACTCTTAATTCTGATACATGCAATATTACTAATCATGAAACACTAAWATCAGATCACCCAGGCAAATACAGGGATGAATGATTTTCAAAGACACATGTTTCATAAGGAAGTTCCACATATATGAGATACAAAAACCAAATGATACTCTGCATAGAAATCATACTTTGGCATGCCTTGTCTTTGTACCTCCCAAATTTTTACTTTCCAACAAAGATAACATGTGAGAATGTATATAACATTTTGTGAAATCTTCTTGCACTACCTGCATTGAATCAAGAATATGAGAATCAAAAGGTATAATATAAATTTTGYGCACACCCACTAGACCGAGGAATGGCTACATAGCTAATAATTTTGTATAAAGTCCTGCAATTACCAATAGACGATCTGTATCAGCAAACCGCTCCTTCACAAGGTCAGCCATGTGTGGATCCTAAGCCACGATTACAACACCACATATAAGGAGTTAAATGCCATGGAGGAAAGCTGAAATTTCAAGTATGAAGTGTAAGCTATGATGATACAAAAGCTCCTTTCTTGTGCCATATTGAGATATACCAGAGTTTCATCAATTCTATACAATCTTATTCAGTCTATTACATAAGAAGGCATACATTTATGAAGCTGAATTCAGCTTACAAATGATCTAGTATCAACTAAGATGAAAATACCTCATATTAAGCAAGGTTCATAAATTTGCAGAATGCCAGAATTGCATGATAAACCAATGCTAATTTTTACTACTTCTGACAAAGAGACCAAACCTTTTCAATGGCCAGGACAGTAGCACCAGCATSAATAAGAACGTTCGTCAACGACCCGGTACCGGGCCCAATTTCAAGAACCAAATCCCCATCTTTGACATCAGCTACAGCAGCAAGCTGCTCATTAATGGTAGCATTCAACATATAATGCTGCAAAAATAAGTAAACAAACACAGCTATGATCATCAAGTGATTTCGACAAATATGCCTCAATGAAATAAAACTAACATCAAGATAGTGTAATCACCAAATTATACAAAATTACAGTAATTGCTGCCACGAAAAACAATATGCTGAAAGTATGATTGAGCATAAAGAAATTGACTAAACTTGTCCGAGAATTTTGGTCGGCTAGACGTTTTCTGGAATTGAGAGCTTTGAGGGTAGAATGTGGTAATCATCGGAGTTGGCAGCAGAAACTATGAATGAAGTTTCTTCTCTCTTTGATTTTGAAATTAGTTAGGCGGTTGGTTGAATGCGAAGATTTATGGTGGATTTTGAGGTGGATGTAACTGCAGCCCAGCTACTGGATTTGGCGGGAAGGATTGCGCACTAAGAAAGCATTTCCTCTGTTTAGCAAGACAAAACAAGACAAACATTACAATTTAGAAATTTGATAGTAAGGAGTTTAATAGTCTAAATGTATCAAAAATTATCAACAAAGCGTAAAAATATCAAAAAGTGCTTAACCTAGACGAGTTGAATGTGTCGATGTTAAAAATTGCGGTTTAAACAGGTCAAAAATCTCAAAAAAAAAAAGTTCAAACAGTTATTTGTGTGTGGGGGTTAATCGGATTTTCTCAGGTCGGGGTCCGGAATTAACACCTATAATTGCGTTGTTGCTTTGGCTACATGTGTATAGATTGATGAGGGATTGAGTATTATCGGTCGAGCCAGGTTAAAGCTTAGTTTGTGTTCGATTTAACTTTTTTTGAGCTCAAAGCGAATTCGAAGATTGTCGAGCTACCCGCCTAAATCGAAATGAGCTTTAAACCAAATGTTGACTAAGCCATTAATGAAATGTCACAAAAAAAGTTATGCTAAGTACTATCGTATTATTTTTATTTTCTTTGTTCTTCTTACTTTTCGTCTTAAATTTTTTAGTTTTTATTTTCTTACCCTCATGTAAGGCGAAATTATAGCGCTGCGCAATTTATGATATATAAGGCGACTAATTAGATGCAATTTTGGTGGGTATTATAATTTCTTTATAGCAATTTGTAAAGTGCATAGTTCCCTTTTAATTAGCTAAAAAAATTAATTCATAATTTAATATATAAACTGCCTTTAATTGAATTATATTTTTTTTCTATAAATACTTTAAAATGCATCAATATCAAATAAAAAATCATTTCATTGATAATATTAGAAATTCAGGTTTGTTTAACAAATAATGAAAAATATTATTTTAATAAAGAATCATCAACCAATATACATATCCAAATATTTATTAAAAATGTTCTCAGCCCTAGAAACTAAAGACCTCTGGCCACCAATTGCTAAGATTGGTTGTTGCTCTCAGGATTGGCGATAAAATCCTTTTACTTTAGGCGAAATATAAAGTAAATAGTTTAAACACGGACAGTATGGATAATAAGAAAAGATTAACCCTATAACAAAAAAATTGTCAACGAAAAGGCATACCTTATCAAGAACCAGACGGCCAGATCTACCAATGTAACAACAGAGTTGGGAGCTTTTATTTTCTTCCAAAGTTAAACCTGATATGTTTATCAAGGCATGAGAAAGGTAAACCTGTTATGATTAAAAAAAACTTAAACATCATTTTTGAGTGTTGACATATATATTAGCTTGTGAGTATATGCATGCGTACATACACAGTACATATACATTTAGGGCATAAGCTTGACTAAAACATGACTATCAATTCATTAATTATGACCTAMTATGATGCTACTTGGTGATGGTTATTGAAAAAGTACTAATCCCTGCATCCACAACATTTTATTGAGAATTTAGTTCATACAATGAGTCAATGACTAAACTACTAAAGTATAATGAAATGTATCATAAGAATTTACCTACGATTATAAAATCCAATACTCATTGATTGATATATTTACAGCTTGATAATATTTTCTTTCTTCCACTGCAGCAGATTATCAGCTCCTAAATATAAAATGAAAACAAGGAACATTAGTGAGCTTATGGTAGCRATTTTWRAGATAGAACATAATCATGATTCAAGTCAAACTCGCTTCATTAGATTCCAATATTCCTTATAGTGAAATGAAAATAATSAAAGGGGAATAGAAGGAAAATGAAGCAAGTAGAAGTGTCGAATCCAATCCCTGTCCCCCAAATATAAACATTTTACTCTGTCAATTTTTAGCAGAAGTTCCGGTTCAATAACACAAATACCTGATTTAAGAGCAACGAGCAGAATTGATAAGCCTAGTGAATGAATGAAGTCAAATGATAATTATATTCAGGTACTCTTAAATGAGTTTCAAACAATCAACATCAAAGAGGAATCATATAAAATGAGGGCTAGAGCTAATTATAYCCATACATATTAATATCCAAGTAGATACAACTAATCTAAAAGTAATGGAATGCTCTTTAAATTTTCCAGATTGATGGGTAAATACCTGGTTAATACAACTATACAATTGTTTTGAAAGTTGAAACTGAATTCATAAAACCACAAACAGCCATCTTGAAAATGAATGATTGWGTGTGTTCCTACTTTTGCCGATTGATGAAGTGAAATTGAATTTTGAAAAACAACACTGCACATAAAATTGATACTGTAAAGTCGGCAACAATCAACAAACAAAATTTTATTTGCACTACTTTAAATAGTTATTTTTTCTAATCGAACAGTTAGCTTTTTTCTAATCTAAGTTAAACGTTTTTTACTTTGTATAATTTTTGTTTGCTTTTTTTAACGATTAGAGTTACTTTTTTGTATACTCTTTAAGTTACTGGTTTTTTCTAAATCTATAATTATCTACTTTTTTACTGGCTGTAAATTTTTGGTAGTCCCTTTCCTTTTAATGCTATCTGGTCTATGTTTCAAGTAGTGTACTGTGTTTTTTCTATTTATAGTTAACTTTTTCCCAATAGTATAATTAGGATTACTTTTTTAACTTGTTTAATGTTTTGTTTTTTTAACTACTAGCTTTTAAAATAGTTACTTTTATTTTTAGCGCTATTTATAGTTACTGATTTCTTAAGTGTAGTTACTTTTTACTTGTTTAAATTTTTTGGTGTACTTTTCTTTTTATTTGTGGCGTAGTTTATTTTTTATATATGATGAGAAGTTATTTTTTTTTCCTAATCTATATTTAACTTTTTTTTGTGTTTGATTTTTTGGATTTCAGATACTTTCAGTATTCGCGTAGTTACTTTTTTTAATTAATATATATTATTTTTTTCCTAATGTGTAGTTAACTTTTATTATTATTGTAGTTCTTTTTAAATTTTGTTTTCTTTACTTTTATTTAGATGAGGAGAGAGAAGAGTTGGAGGAGTTTCCTGAATTGAATTAAATTGGGCTGTGCAATTTCATTTTTCAAAGTTTTGAAGTTTTTTTTTGATGATTGATTGATTTTTTTTGTGTAATTTGATTAATTTTCAGAAAATACGTGATGATGATGTAAGAGGCATCCAACAATGAAAAAAAATCATGCAAAGTGAGAATAAATTCATGAGGTTACAAATTGATTTTTAGGTGAAGGGAAACTCACCAAGTGATTTTTCAATGTGACTCTTCCTCTGGAGAAGAGTTTGGGTGGAATGGTTCACGAAAATGTGACCAAAATGGCGGCGCTGCGTAACGTGTTGTTGCTATCATATGTTTGTAGATTAAGTGTGATTTCAGTATTTGTGGCCATTTTTCACATTATACAAATTAAAAAAAAAGAAAACTATACCAAATTTCATGAATTTCAAGAGGCTATAAATAGACACCCTATTTGTCATATATTCCTTCCATTTTAATTCATCTTTTAAATCTTTGTTTAATTCTCAAAAAATAGCCCAAATTAGTTTTTCTTCCAAAAAAATGGTAGAAATCAGAAAAAATTCTAACAAAAATTCTCCGAAAAAACTCAAGTTCACTAATTGAAGCTTGGAAAATGTCTTAATCGAGATTATAAAAGTTAATAGCGGAATTATAATAATCCGAATTATATGATAAGGTCAATCCAAAATCACAAATTAAAACGGTCTTATTAATTAATCGTTGTTATAAATATCCAAATTATAAGTTAATCGAATCTGATAAAAGTAGGACTAACTGCTAATCTTGATTACTAGTCTTGGGAATTGCGCATAATTGTAATAGGACAGAGCATAAATAAGATAACAATTAATGGTTTGGAGTGAGGAGAAAGTGCTTTGGGTTGTAAATTATAAGTATGAGAGAAAGGGTGTGAGATTTTTATGGGTCAGTTGGTGTGGGTTTAAGGTGATTTGAAATTTTTGGGAATGGAAAAAGGATGATGGAAAGGTGTTAGAGAGGAGAGGGAATGAGGTGACTTTTTTTTCATTGTTGGAGGTGGCTTACATAGGGAGAAAAGTTGAGGAGAGGAATTCGAATGGGGGGAAGGATGACTAAAGGTGAGCAGGGCGGAAAAGCTGCCAAAGTGGTTGGAAATGTAAAAAGTGTGTGGTTGATTTTTTTTAAGAATTGAATTAACGATCTTTAGTGTGTTAGGTGTGTATTTATGGGCTTTGTTTTGTTGTATTATTAATTAATTAATGTGATGTTCGGACGGATGTCCACTGAGTAGTTCTAGTTGCATGGTTTCGATTCCTAGAATGACTGTGCCACACAATTTAGGTGTGACATGCTACGCACAAAGAAGGTTGATTATAGAGGGGAGTTTAGTTCAGAGCATTCCCACTAAATGTCAAATATATTCATTTGATCACAAGCTAGTGGAAATGCAAGGAAAATACACCACAATGCAAAAGAAGAATTCGCTCATGCGCAAGGAAATTGGAAATAGGGCGTGAGAAAATATAGGAATGAACCTTGCATGATGAGAAAAGGGTAGAGCTTATTTAATAAACAAAAAAATAATTAAAGTTATTAATTAATTATAGCTACCTTCGTTTTTTTTTTCAGATGTCCACTTTGAGTTTTGTGGTTTTTTTGAGGCAAAATTTTGGGTGTAAGTTGATTCGGTGAGTAGATGGTAATTTAATAAGTATGTGAGACCATAGATGCAGAGAGGTAGAGGACAAAGGATGTTGTGGATCCGACGTATAGTAAGTGGGGATTATTGATAATTTTTGTGAGTCCCCATTTTAGAGAAAGAGAAAAAAATCAAAGTGGGATAGTAATTTCTAACTTCCTAAATAAAAACGGGAACACTCAAAACAACGGAGGAGTAAGATACTATGTTGTCATAAATTATTAAGTCTTGTCGTAAGTTTAAAAGTAATGTGTGTTTTGCAAAGTATAAAAAGGATGATGTGTAATTGTGATCGAGTATGAGAGAGATAGTCGGAAGAGAGTGTTGATGGAGTTTTTTTAGCAATTGGTGTAGAGAGAGGTGGTGAAAGGGATTTTTTTTTTTAAAGAGATACTGAGTGCTAACTGGCTAGTGGTCCTCATAACTTGATTCTGGTATATCACAAACTATAAAATTTGTTAGAGGTGATCATAGACGAAACCAGATTTGGGTCGGTTGACTTTAAATATAGGCTCTTTAATCGGGTCGGATCAGGCCGAGCCTAGATTGCGGAGCCTAGTTTGTTTCTACGCCCGAAAAATAATAGCGGCTACATGTGGATTTCTTCGGGTTTGGTTTGCCACGACGCCGAGGGCCGAAAATTTGAAGCCAAATGCTAAAATTTGATCGCGTAATCTGAACAAAAAACAAGAAATTATCGGGAACTAGGTCGGGATGTCCGATTGGAATTGAACTGAAAGTCGTGACAGCAAACCTGCAAAAATTTGAGGCCGGGGTGGGTTTTTTTGATCACGTCTAAAATCAATACTATTATACTAAGCAGAAACCAGAAGTGACATGCGGCATTATGGTTAAAATTTTCCCTCCAAGACTTATTTTTTATTTTCTTTTATTTTGTGTAACTTTTATTAAATATTAATTAATCTATTAGTTAATAAATTTAATAATACTTTACGTAATTCTAGAAATTTTTCTTATCAATAATGATTTATATTATTAATAAAAATTTGTATATATCAATATTATTACCATTCAAACGAAATCTATTTTTTTTAAGGCATTTAGGACAAGACATCTATCTATAATATCATAATATTATTACTGGTCCGTATATAAATAGAATATAGTTATCCGTAATAATTTTTAAAATATGATATGACAATCGTAATCCAGTTTTATACAATAGATTGCGATTGAATGATATTTCTAAGGAAACACATGATTAAACATCATTCTTATATTGGAGGAAAGGTGTTAGAATATTGTCACTATAATGAATAGTATCGAGTTCCATTATGAGAAGTAAAAAGCCCTAAATATATTTACATTGAAGTTTTTTTAGTTCTTTTATTTCGTTTTTTTTTTGTAAAATTATTTATAACATATTATTAAATCCAATATCTAATAATATAAATGTATCTTTTTCTTATTTCTAGAAGTTTCTTCCTTATCAATATATAATTTAACAATTATTTCTAAATTGCAATATAATATAACACATTAACAAAGGAAATGGGAAATGAAAAATCGCACCTTTGGGTGAGTCTTCGTGAATTTTAATACCGCACGCAAACTAATTCATGAGCGAAATCTGACACTTTATACTTTCAATTTTCTTCCAAGTGGGTTTTTAACGTGCTATAATAAGTTGTTAACCTGTTTTAACAGGTAAACCCCCCATGACCACGCACCTGGCCACCCACCCTCAACCACAACCTCAAACACGACCGCATCGTACCCAACCTAACACCCCGAACCCACTGCGCGACCCATCGTAGTACCACCCTCAAACCTCCAACCCGCCAAACCACTCACCCCGAACGCACTGTGACGACCCCACTGCAGTCACCCACGTGTTCGTTCTAACTTAACCGCAAACCCGCAAAACATCTGTCCACGCTCACTATATATATCACGCCATCCCGCTCAAAGTAGCCACGCGAACGACTCATCTCGCCTAACACGACCATGACCTGGGCTTAGCGTTGGTGGCAGTTTGGTGATAGTCTGAGAGTTCTAAACGCGCACCAACCGCAATTTGGGCTGTTTGGCATTTTCTCTCTCACAAACGCATCCGCAATTATTTTAGACTGGCACCAAAGCGTACCGGCAATTTGCGGGTTTGGTGGGTGCGGTTTTGCGGTTTAACCACTTTGGTTATAGTATAAAAAATCTAATTACTCATTTAACATATATGACAAGCCTTTGGTTTAATACATCGGAATACATTCTATTTAAAATTCTTGACTACAAAACACAAAAATTATGTTAACAAAAGTTTTACTTAGTGCTGCATTTGAATATAAAAAACAAAACTTAAATGTTACTAAGTAAGACATAAATTAAAACAAAGAGTATTTTTTTAAAATGCGGTTTATGGTTTGCATTTGGGATTTAACTATAAAATTAATTGCGGTTTTGCGGTTTGGTTTGGTTTAAAGATTATAACCGAAACGCAAACAGCAAAATTGCGGTTTGGGAAAAAAAAAACCAAAACCAAACGCATTTTCAGCCGGCAAACGGCAAACCAAAGCCGTCAAATTGGCGGTTTGGTTTGCGGTGTTGGTGCGGTCCAAACTGCAGCTCTGCTATCACCCTACACCCGTCGACAAGGCGATCTTCACGCATCAATTCGAGACCCACTACTTTCATTCGAACCCTCACCACCATCGTCATTCCATTGCCAATTCACAACCGACCACAATCTCCAACATTTAATTCAAACGGCATCCAAGCTTCAACATCAATTTGAACCACCACCATTCCGAACGATCAATTCGACCACTGCATTTGGACCCTTCTTAGTTGGCACCACAATTTGAACCGCCTTAATCCATATCGTGTATCCGATTGACTAGAATTTGGTCTCCAAGCTAAGACCAATTTTGATAACAAACAACGATGGAGAGATGCCGACGGCAAAAGCAACGGCGGTGGTTAAAATGACGATGGACAACAAGCAAGCGCGACAATGATTGGCGGAAAAAGACAAATGGTGTGAGCGGGTGGTGGAGGGCGGCAGACAAGATAGATTGGGGTGGAAAGAGAAAGTTTCAAGTACGAAGAATAGGGTAAATGACGATATTTAGTAGGTAATTGGTAAAAATGAACCAAAGACAGAGAGATGAGGAGTAAATGTGGGATTTTCGCAAAAATTAGTTATGGTGGGATTAGATAATGAAAGACCAGCAAAGGTGGGAATTTTTTTTATTTTCCATTTTTTCCTTAAACAAATCTATTGTATTTTTAAACAATAATTTTGACAAGTCATATGCTTTTATTATACATAATATTATTATTTCTGGTATATGGATACAATTTAAACATTTCATAATGAATCTTATAAAACGATCAGTCATATCTTCAATTTTTAGGAGTAAGATTAATCTAAAACAAATGTTATAACTCATTTCGTTATATATTGATGGGAATTTTAGAAGATTTTCCTACAATGAATAGTCGAGATGGCGGGAGTACAGAAAGGTTCCTCTACACATATTTAAGTTGCAATTCTATATCATACTTTAAAGATCTATTCTTGTGAAATAATATAGTAAATATCATATATGGACATTGCACGGAACCTGGACTATATCTATATTATATATTACAAATTTTTCTCAGAATATTCATTAAAATTTATTTTTTGCTCTTTTTAGAGTTTTAATGAATTAAATTAGTAAATAAATACGGTGATCACGGTTCCCTAAACTAGTTCTTTATAAGTAGAGTTGTAACGTGTTATGCCGGTTCGTGTGGCGAGGATAGTAACATACCTAGTATTAAATAAGGGATTTTTCGCCTCAGTACGGGCTGAGGTTTTGGCTTAATTATTCATGTATTCGCCCGAGTTTTTTTTATTCATCAAAGTACCGCACGCCTGAGGTTTTGCAAAAATAGATGAATATCCATTACTTATGGATGGAAAAGCTAAGGGTGTTTAGTTTTTTTGACACAATTAAACGGTAATTTAACACCTTAATTCATTTTCGTTTGCCTTTGATACATGGTTATTATCCAAAAAAACCCAAAGCTCATCTTCGTTCTTCAACGCTCAAAACCAGAAATTCAAGCTCATCATCAACTAAACAGTATCATATGAGACTTGAAATTCCAAGACTGGAAAAAAAATTGAAATGAAATCTAAACAATAGAACAATTAAGCTGGAATTAACGAAGAAATTAAACTGAGAAAAAATAGATATCATATATAAGTTGACAAAAATCTGGAAAAATAGAATATTAAACAGAATTGAGAAAAAAGTTGATCCAAAAAAAAAAAACAATCTGGGACAGATTTGGTTTTCGACGCATTTTGGTCAACACTTGAATTCGAGCGCATACCCTGTATCCACTTCTGACATAATCCTCTCCTAGCAACACTTTGCAGATCTCTCCAAAGGGGGAGGTGGTTTGGGCCCGGTTACATTCGAACCAAGGGTTTTGTGGGGGTTGGCTGAGCAGGCGATGTGCGCGGAAAGGTGCATGCTTTCCGAGAGAGGTGAGGGTCTTGCGGCGATGCAGGTTGCTTCAGGTGAGAGGTCGCGGAAGAAAGGTAGCGAGCGGGAAAAGATGAAGGTTTCGACTGAGTTGAGTGCGGAGAATGAGAATGCGAGGAGGAGGCTGAGAGGACGGGTATTCGTTAGAGTCTAAGCATTGAGAAATCGGGTATGAGATAAATTCAAAGCTTGCAAGATTTCAGTGCTTCATTGATACACAAGGCTGATACTGTGAGAAAGAGAGGAGGAGAGGAGGATGGAGTGTGTAGTGGGGATTGAAGAGTGTAAATTGAAGGTTGCGAAGGATTTCTGGTTGATGCGGTTGAGTGTGAAAAAAACGATCATTGTGGGAGGTTGGTGGCTGTGGCGGGATTGTGTCATCAGTATGTGGAATTAATTTAGTAGAGATTAGTGGTTAAATTTTAGTAATATTAGGGGGTTGAATTAGGGATAGGACTAGAAGGTGTTAGTTTTTTCGCGTTTAGTAACGGGCATTTCATCATTTTTTCATTAAGGACTAGCCTGATGGAATTAAAAAAAACCTCGTTTCTTAATTCGGTAGGGTTCATAAATAATTAAGAGACCTCAGGGGTAACTGAGAAAATCCTAAAAAACACTGTTCTCCGGCAATCGTATTTTTCGCGCCAGAACGTTAATTCTGCTAAACTGAATGAATTCAGTTTCCCCATTCCGTAAGTTAATGCAATTCTTCAACTGTACCTTTGTTATTTGCGTTTGTTTTTTTTTCTTTTTGATTTAAAAATTGGTTAATCTTGTTTCGAATCCTGTTGGCAATTGTGTTCAATTATAGTTCGAATATTCACGAATTTTTGTGGTGGCAAAATTTATAAGTCGAATTTGTGAGAATTGGCTTGAATTTGCAGCAAATTACAGTTTGAATTGTGTGGACGAATCTTATGGTTGGAATTTCTACGTTTTTCTATGCAATTTATGTCGATTTTGTTGATGATTTTTTGCGTTGCATAAGTTTTTAATTTTGTGTCGAATTGCGTTTTCTAAATTCAGTTTTTAACCGAGCTCGCTGTTGATTTGATTCTGTTTGTTGATCTCGTTGCATG
>SNQN01006327.1:0-19777 GCA_008642245.1 Bassia scoparia | reverse complement strand
TACAAACCCCCCTACATTGCAAGATACAACCCCCCATCCATTGCTTTTATTAGTTGTCAAATATTTATATCTATCTAATTTTATTTAATTAATGATTTTTTATTTTTAAAAAAATCATGCATGAGAGATAATAGGGGGAGGGGAATAAATCATGTACCACATAAGATAGGGGAAGGGGGTTGTATTTTGCTAGGTAGGGGGGAATTGTACCTAATAATTTGCGGGGATTTGGCGATCAAATTTTAGGCATTTTGGTTAAAATTTTGGCCCGATCCGAAAAAGCTTGAAAATCCACTAGGTCCGCTATTATTTTTGGGCTTTAGAAACAAACTTTTAGACCCGAAGCTAGGCTCGGACCGACCCGACCCCGACCCGACCCCGACCCGAATCTAGTCCAGCCCATGATCACCTCTACAATTTTATTAGTTTGTGTATCCAAAGTCAATTATGAGACCACTAGCAGTCTAACACTAGTGATCTTTTAAAAAAAATCCTCACCACTCTCTCTACACCAATGCTAAAAAATACTCATAATACTCTCTCTACACTCTCTTTCCTACTATTCTCTATACTTGATCACAATACACATCATTACTTTTAATACTTACGAAGTACTTATAATTTATGAAATTATTATTTACTTCCTCCGTTGTTTTGAATGTCCCGGTTTTTATTTTAGGAAGTTAGGAATTAGTTGTCCCACTTTGATTTTTTTTCTCTTTCTAGACATGGGGATCACAATAAATTATCATATAATCCCCACTTACTTTCTACTTTTTCGGGGTCCACAACATCTTTCTCTCTACTTCTCTCATCTATGGGTCTCACATACTTTATTAAATTACCCATCTACTCACCTAATCACTTACACCAAAATTTTGCCTCAAAAACCACAAAACTCAAAGTGGGACATCTGAAAAAACGAAGGTAGTATAATTAATTAATAACTTTTGATTATTTTTTTTGTTTTTAATTAATAACTCTACCTCTCTCATCTATACAAGGTTCATTCTATATTTTCTCACGCCCTGCTCAATTTCCTTTTTGCGCATGAGGAATTCTTCTTTTGTGCATTGGTGTGTGTATTTTCCTTGCATTTCCACATAGCTTTTGGATCATAAGGAATATATTTGAGCATTAGTGGGAATGCTCTGAACTAAATCCCCTCTATAATTCAACTTCTTTTGTGTGGAGCATGTCACACCTAAATTTTGGTGTGGCACAATCTTCTAGAATAAATGCAAACTAAATATAGTGGACTCCGTCACATCACATTAATTAATTACAAATAAAACAAAGCCCAAAATACATACCTAACACACTAAAGAATCGTAATTCAATTCTTAAAAAATCAACACACACTTTTTTACATTTTCAACCACTTTTACAGCTTTTCTCTCNTTGTTTTTCCCAAACCGCAATTTTGCTGTTTGGTTTGGTTTATAATTTTTTTAAACCAAACCAAACCGCAAACCGCAATTTAAGTGGTTTATAGTTAAATCCCAAATTGCAAACCATAAACCGCATTTTAAAAAAATACTCTTTGTTTTTAATTTATTGTTTTTACTTTTAGTAACATTTAAGTTTTGTTTTTTTTATATATTATTGCAGACTATAAACTTTGTTAAATTAATTTTTGTGTTTTGTAGTAAGAATTTGTTTTAATAGAAGATTTGATGTATTAAACAAAGGCTTGTCATATATTGTTAAATTGAGTATTTAGATTTTTTTTTATATATAACAAAGTGGTTAAACCGCAAACCGCACCGCACCAAACCGCAAATTGCGGTACGGTTTGGTGCAGTCTGAAAATAATTGCGGTGCGGTTTGGTTTGAGAAAATGCCAAACAGCAAAATTGCGGTTTGGTGCGGTTTAGACTCCAGACTGCACCAAACTGCACCACGCTCAGCCCTAGGGTCATGGGTGGTGGTTTAGGGAGATGAGGTTGGGTGCGGTGCGTGGCTACTTTGAGGCTGGGTGGGTCGTGGATATAGGGTGAGGTGGACAGATGGTTTGGCGGGTTGCGTGTTGGAAGTTGAGGGGGGTGGTTACTGCAGTGGGTCGTCGACAGTGGGTTCGGGGTGAGGTGGTTTGGCGGGTTGGAGGTTGAGGGTGGGTGGTTACTACGATGGGTCGTCGGCAGTGGGTTCGGGGTGGTTAGGTTGGGTACGRTGGGTCGTGGGTGGTTTGAGGTTGTGGGTTGAGGGTGGGTGGCTAGGTTGGTGGGTCATGGGGTGGGTTTACCTGTAAAACAGGTTAACAATTATTATAGCAGGTAAAAACCCATTGGAAGAAAATGAAGTATAAATGTAGGATTTTCGCATGAATTAGTTTGGGTGGGATTAATAATAGAAGACTCACCAAATTAATAATAGAAGACTCACCAAAGGTGGGATTTTTTATTTCCATTTTTCCTTTGTTTAATGTGTTATATTGATATTGCAATTTTAGAAATAATTGTAAATTATATATTGATAAGAAGAAACTTCTAGAAATAAGAAAAGATATCATTTATTATTTATTAGATATTGGATTTAATTAATATGTTATATAAGTAATTTTACAAAAAAAAAACGAAATAAAAGAAATAGAAAAAAAGTTCAATTAAATATATTTAGGGTGCTTTTGTACTTCTCATAATGGAATTCGATACTATTCATTAGTAGTGACAATATTCTAAATTTCCTTCAATATATAAGAATGAGTTTAATCATGTGTTTTAGAATATCGATTCAATCGAATCTTATTGTATAAAACTGATTTACGATTGTCATATATATTTTATAAAATTTATTACGATAATATTCTATTGTATAGTACGGAGTAATAATATTATGATTTAAATAGATATGTCTTTGTCTAAATTTTGCTTAAAAAAATAGATTTCGTTTGATGGGTTATATTATATTGATTGATATTACAATTTTATAATAATTATAAATCATATATTGATAAGAAGAGTTTTCTAGAATTAAGTAAAGTATTATTTATTATTTATCAGCTAATAGATTTAATTAATATGTTATATAAATAATGTTACACAAAAATAAAATAAAATAAGGAAATAAGTTTTGGAGGGAAAATTTTTAACCAGYARGCGCCATGTGGCACTTCTGGTTTCTGCTTTAGTATATAGTTATTGATTATTTATTATTACCATTATTATTATATTATTATTTATACATATTTATTATTACATAAAAATTATAAGAAAACATTTAATTAAGGTTAATAATTGTACTTTGAATAAACCTTTAAACATTTATTAATTGATACAACATGTATAATTTTATTTATTATCACAAATGAAATATTATTCTTAAATAATCACATTTAAAAAAAATTATGTTTTGATTATATTTACAGTATTTCGTATTTTATTTAAAAGTCGAGCATTTGCTCGGGTATTATCTAGTCACCAATAAAATAAAAGCCGCAATGTCACTAGTAGAAAAATAGACAAAAGCTGCAGCACAAAAGCTGGYGTTTTGAAAAAACCCCAGCTTTTGAGTGTCAAAAGCTGGGGTGTTTTTAAATAACCCCAGCATTTAACCCATCTTAGAAACAAAATATTGGAAAAATCACAAAAGCTGGGGTTTTTTCAAAAAACCCCAGCTTTTGACTATATTCCCAAAAAAAAATTAAAAAAAAATTAAACTCATCTTAGACTCCCTCGCTGACCTTCCTTGCCAAAGCCCAAGAGGCCAAGACCAAAATAAAAGCCTCATTTCACGCCTAACCCTAAACTCTTTCTTCTTATCTTCATTCACGCCTATCATCACTTCTCTCTCTTTTCTCGCTCTCATATCTCCTCACTTCGCTCTCTCCTTTTTCTCCTTTATTTTTCCATTTTTTTTTGATTTTCGTTGCATCGCCGCCCGCTGTGTTTGGTCTTCATTTAGGCCGCCGCGCCGCTGCCTTTTTTCAGATCTGAATTTTGTGTAAGTAATTTTTTTTTAAGAATGGTATATTTCTTTATATTTGTTGAATTCTTATTTTATTTGGGAGAATCAATTGAGCTTTGGGTTTTTTTTTTTTTACCATGTCTGGTTTTATCATCATTTCTAGGGCTTCTGTTTTTTTCCTTTGAATTTTGGTTTTCCTGTGTGTTTTCGATTTCAGACCTGTAGGGGTGGGGAGGGCTTGTAAACCATGTATATTCGAATCAGCTTTATCGATTTCCATGGTATATATTTTCAAAACACCTCGCATTTTCTTAATATTTTAATAACGTAAAGCACGAATCGGCACATGTTTCCTTTAATTAATCAATTTATATTCCTCTAGACGTATTAACATCAATAATCCAGCATCTTCTCTGATTAATTCGCGTGATGGAGTTGATGAAGCAAACGGACATCAATATTCCACTCTGGTTTTGTATTTGGTTACAACTTCTACTTACAGGTATGTTTTGTGATGATTTATCCCTTTTGCTTCTTTTAATTTTTTTTACTTTATGGTATATTGTGGAATGATCATCTGGAGTATGGTGTGAATTAAAAAATTGATTTGGGAGAATCGATTGAGCTTTGGTTTTTGTTTTTATTTTTTTTTTTTGTTTTAACATTTCCTGCCCACTGGTTCTTTTTCATCAAATTTTGGGTTTTCTGTGGTTTTTCTATTTAATTTTGGGTTGGTCGATTTTGGTTTTCCTTGGGTGTTTTTTCGATTTTCAACCGTGGGGTGGGGGAGGGCTTGTAACCTGATATCATCTAGCTTTTCGATTACTCATGTAGCTATACAACACCTCGCTTTTTTCCTTAAATTTAATGAAACGTAAGCAGGCAATTCGGCAAATGTTTTTTTAATAATCAATTTATACTCCTCTGTATATATAACATCAATTAATCCTGCATCTCTCTTATTTCGGCGATGGATGAAGGTGATGAGAGCAACGGGACAAATCATTTTCCACATATTTTGTTTTGGGTTGTTAAACAGTCTGCCTATCAGGTATGTTTTCTATGATTGTATCCTTTTTGTTGTTCTTAATTTTTTTAACATTTATGTATTACTGTGGAATATCATCTGAAGATGGTGTGATTTATAAGAAATGAATTTGTTATACTTTGTCAACCAATAGAAGTCAGGATGTAGAAGATTGAAAAAAAATTGTTGATTGTATCTGGAATCTGGGAAGGTGTTATTTTATGTGTAAAGCTTTGAAGTTTGATGTCACTAAAAATATGTTTTGCCAACGGATATCAATGAAATAAAGGTCTAATTAAGAAAGCATATAAACTCTTATTATCATATCTTTACTTCTTTATGGTTGTGTTGATTTTGCTGTAATTCCATTAGATATTATATATAATATTATATATATATATTATATATAATATATATATATAATATATAATAATTTATCGTACATTTTACTATCTATTGTTAGTTTAGTTACTTTGTTAGGACTTAGAGAGGCCTAAAGGTGTCACTTCACGATAGTAATGTGTCTATGAAGGTTCTAGAATGTCCTTCCTGAATTGAGTCTTATGGGAGTTTAAAACTAATAATCAAATGTTGTAGTTGCAGATGATATGTAAATTAGATTTGAGAAAAACATGACAACAACTTACAACAAAGAGACTTAAACAAGAGACTTAACTGGTTGAGATAGTAGTGCCAAATGATTATGTAAGAATGGTGTTACGTGAAAATATTAGGACAGACTTGACTCATATGTTCATTACTTGACAAGGGAAACAACAGTTAGAGGGTTTGAGCATAGCTAACTTCGCATTGATTTGAGTATTTTTCTCTGGTGCATATAAGTCTGATACGAAGTTGGCATGTATATTGCAGCGGTGATCATGAAGCTCGCTGTGTGAGACGAAAGGTGCTACTGGAAGCTCTTGTAGAAGAGTTACCAAGGGACATGATAAGGTATTCTTCTAAGGTGGTTTCTMCCCATTTATTTGAAGATGAAGTCAAAAAAATTTATGGTCGTAATAATTTTTTTTCCTCAGGATGGCAAGATGAAGATGATTTAAAGATGGCAAGATGATGATTTGAAGATGGATTCGGATGTTTAATTATTACTGTAATTTTTAATTTTGTTTTTATTGTAATTTTTAATGTATTCTAATCATTTACCTCATCAATATATATACAAGTTTTTTTAACGAGTGTAATTTATACTCATTTGTATTTTTTAACAAATTTAAATGGAAATTGATATTTATATGTATATGTGAAAATAACAAAAAAAAAATAGCCCATGTTTTGTCTCTAATGAGAGACAAAACATGGGCTATTTTTTTATATATATACCAGTCAAAAGCTGCAAGCTCAAAAGCTGGGGTTAAAAACCCRAGCTTTTGATGATTTTTCTACTAGTGTGTGGTTACAGTTTTACTGTTGCACGTAACAGTACCACGAACGATTTCAAAATAATTAGCGACATCATTGCCATTTTGGGTTCATTTCTCTGTTATTGCGTTTGGTTTTCCTCCTTTTTGTACCTCTTCTGCCCCAGACTTGCCGCCTATTATTGTCGCGTCGTTTCCCCGTCTCCGTTTTGCCGCGGTGTTTTTCGATGCTTGCCCGCAATGACTTTTAATAATGTCGAACCGGTATTGCTGTTTGAATTCCCACGGGACAACACCCACTATTTCCATGTGGCTTCCTCGTCCCTGCTTTGCCGGTGTGTTTTCTCGCAGGGTTTTTATCGGCGCCTGCCAGCAATGACTACCTTGCGGCGCCGAGCCTGTATCACCGGTACATTGGCAATCGACCGGGTCCGTTGATTCCGTGTTATTTCTAAGTCAGTTCCAATAACTGGWGGTGTAGTGTCGATGGTTGGCGTTCGGAGCTTCTTTCCAGCTAGTGCGTTGTGTTTTTTTACTTTATTTTTGTTTGTAGTGCTTATCGTTGCGTGTTAAATGCTTTTGTTTTAGTATGTTATCGATTTGTTTGTGTTTGTGGGGATTGTAGGATGTGTGCATCCCATGTGGTGGGTTTCGTCGGATGTTGTTTTTATGTTTTGCATGTGGATTGTTGTGGGGTCTTGGACAGGTAGGGATGCAAACGGGGCGAGGCGGATATTGCAATTCCTATCCCCATCCCCACCTACTTATGGAATCCCCATCCTCGTACCCATCCCCGCGACTGGTATTTCTTTTATCCTCATCCCCGCCCCGGCGGGGACATATATAGAACTATCCCCCGCACCCATGACCCAGGTGGGTCTCCATACCCACCTCATACCCGTATTCCCCGCCCCGCTACCCGCCAAAACCCCCACCTAAGACCCACGTGAAATCCCCACAAAGCCACAAGACATGTAACTTAAACAACCCAAATAACACAAACAATTCAAAGGCCCAACTCTTAAAATACAGTAGTTTCAGTAGCAAAGCATAATATCCCAAGTCAGGCACATAGGCCATGGATATGATAAGGCCCAATAGGCAATATTGTTATAACATAGGCAATATTGTTATAACATGAAATGTTATTTGCAAATCATTATTCATTCATTCTACTTTATACAAAATTTTCAATTATTAAGCCAAACAAAATAATAATTCAATTATTAGTTTTAAAAATGCGAGGCGGGGCGGATATTTTTGGGGTGGGGCGGGGATGGGGCGGAGGTAGCCAATAAACCATCCCCATCCCCATCTCCGCGGTGGGTACAATTTTCATCCCCATCCCGCGCCCATCCTTGTCAAAGTTGGACCCATCCCCGCCCCGTTGGGACGGGGATGGGACGGGTCTCCTACTTGACCCGCCCCATTTGCATCCKTATGGACAGGAACTGGTCTTTCGTTGTGGATTTGTTAGGTTTTGGGTGTAGGTTGAAGTTCTGTGGCATTGGTCCGCGAGGCGTAGTGGGTGGCGGTGTGGTGGGTTTCATGTCACGGCGGTGGGGTTTTGATGTTGTTACTGGGTTTGCATGTTGGTTGGTGCTGATTCCTGGATTGTTAGGTTTTATGCGGTGGTGTCATGGTTTTTATGGAATGGTGTTTGTCTGTTTCGTGGTGTGTGACGGTGATTATTTGACTGGTTGGAGTGTCGTGATGATTGACACTTGTGTAAGGTTCTGTAGTATWGGTGTTGGTTTTGGTGATTGCACAACAAGAAAATAGGCTTCGACCAACCGTTAGTTGCGGTCGGTAAATCGCGCGGGAAGCGGTTGATAGCAGTTTACAAACCGCACACAGTCGGTGATTAGCGGTCGCCGCACAATTGGTCGGTGACTGGAAAACACCGACCGTCTTTTAGTCAATAAACAAATACTGACTGCACACCAACCATAGAAGACAATCGGTGTTTTTAAATCAATACCAACCGCTCCGCAGTCGGTATTGTTGAGTTCCCTAGTGTTATGAGTGATGACAAACAGTTGCAAGAACAGGTACATTGGTCTAATGAATACAGCTCGTCTGAACAGCTGAGATATTGTTCTTGGTCAATTGAAAGATAGTGACATGTATGCTAACAAGTTATATTATGCAAATTGCTATATGTGTTTGGCATACAGGAATTCCAACTATCGAAGCAGAAAGTCCTTCAAGGAAGACTCGAGAAGATCAAGATTATATTGAAGATCAAGGAAGCTTCGAGAAGTTGAAGAACATTGAAGATTACTTCTAGGATTAGAATAAGTCCTTTTGTTGTATTAGTGTATGAATGTGTTTGTTGCGTACTTGTATTATATATTGGTTGATGGCATTGGGCTTTGAACTTTCTCTCATAGAGTTGAAGGCAACTAAACCAGTTGGTTGGTTGACTTTGACCCTACCAGTTGGGAGAACAGTTGTACTGTTCTCACAACGCGGATCATCTTGTCGAGCTAGAAAAGATTTTTGGAAAGTTTTCTTAAAAATATTTTTTTTGCAAAGTTTTTCTTAAAACGGTTTATGGAAACTTCAAAGATGATCTGGTGGGAATATATGTTTGGATATATGGTAATTACTTGAGATGCAATTAAAGTAACATAAGATATTATATCATCGAAGAAACCTTGTGGGGAATCGGCCTAGCTAGGCTAGGACAATCCTCATTTGGAAAGGGCTTTTTAGGTTGTAATGTAAGCTTGGTGTGGGGTGTGAGGCTTTTGGCAAACTTGATGTAATGCATATTCGCCTTTGCTTTTGCTTTGATTTCCTTTTTTGTGAAGTTGGGCTAGACTTTATCACTCTTTGTTGCTGAAGGTTTTTCTTTTGACTTCTTTTTTTTCTTTGTATTGTCTAAACCACAGCTTGTTTTTGGTTTCAACTTTGTTTTGCTTTGCTTCATGCCTCTTTGGCACTATGGAGGGTAGGAAGATGTAGGTGTGAAGGAAATCGGCTTCTTTTGTCTTTGTTTGTATAAGAAGGCTCAAAGGGGGTTGCAAGGGATTTTGCTTTGATTTGTACTTGTGATAGGGTGCATGGAGGGAGAAGGATATTTTTGTGGAGKTATGAAGGAAGGCCTCTCGAGCATGTCCAATTTATTCATTTTTTGTTTTTCAATTTTCCATTTTTTTTTGTTTTTGTGAGGTCATGTGTTGATTAGCATTTCATCATTGAAGTTGAAACACATGAAAGGCTAAGAAATGAATGTAAAAGAAAAAAGAAATTTTATTTTTGTTAAAGGCCAATGAGATGACAAGACTTATTCCTAATTGACATAGACTCGACAATAAGAAACAAAGGAAAAGGTAAATCTAGGAGAAGGGACTCTCAGACTCTACCTATGCTAGAACTTTATTGACTCTTGCTCATGTCGTCTTCTTGTTGAGAAATGCGGGTGTTGCGGGTGATGACTTTTCTTCGGATGCTTAGCTTCTTACCCTCGGGAAGGATAGGAAGGTAACCGTCATCAATGATGTCTTGTAAGCGATCCTTTAAAGAAATGCATTCTTCGTTAGAGTGACCATGGCCACAATGGTACTCATAATACTTGCTTTTGTCCCACTTTGCGGACCTCTTATCAATTGGTGGATTTGGAGTTGGACCCACTGGAGTGATTAAGCCTTGAGCGAAGAATTGCTCAAATACTTGCTTGTTGCTTATCCCCAAAGTAGTGTACTCGCGCCTCTTTCGAAATCTAGGTCGTCCCCCAGTTTCAGTCTTGATTGGTGAAGGGCCACCAATGGTCTTCTGTGCTAATTCTTTGTTCGTTGCTTCTAATGAGTGCACCTTAGATTTGAGGACCTCGAGTTCATTAGCCATATTTTTGAGAACCATGTTGGCTAGGTTGAACTGTGGGGCAATTGTTTGCTCGAGTGAAGTAAGCCTTGTATGCATGGTGTTAATGGAGGATCGCATTTTAGTGTTGTAGCGAGTGTTGCTGCTTTCTTCACCCATTTATAGKGGTGAGGAATTGGAGAACCTAGACTTGAGGTGTTGAACGTTCCTTTTGTGCAAAGGCATAGGAACTAGTAGATCGTGCCTTGCCGATCTTTGAAATTGCTATGTAGATTACTCTATCCTGCATGAGAGTGCAATAGACTCAACCTTTTTAGAAAATTGTGCATGACTTGCTTCCTTGACTAGACTCAATGCATGGCCTAATATTGATCATTCCTTGCCTATTGATTGACTCATAAATGAAAATGCAAGAACGCCAAAATTTAATTTTTCGCCTTTATTTATTTTCAATTTTTTTTTTTACTTTTTTTGGGATTTTTTTTAAAGGCGAATTACGAGTTTTGGCGCTCGTTTACAATTGTGTGATGCAAAAAGACGTAAAGCCTAAACGATTCTAGTTACAACCATTTTGACATTACGACGCCTAAGGAATGACCACATGCTATATGACACTTGTTACATGACTTGTACATGACTCGTTTGTTTTTAGTATGCAAAGCTAAGGTCCTTAGTTAGCTAGAAACACATAGCACGCTGTCACACTAGCACGATCCCTATATGCAAAATGAAAAAGAAACAGTCCAGCCACCTAGTGTCTGTTGCTACTTTTTCGACCTGGTCGGTCCGGGTGTCCAAGAGGGTCCCATGACTAGGCTTAGAACGGTCCTTAACAAATCCAGTCTGCTGTGATGTTCAAAGGAGGTCTAAACCATTACGGCTTTGTAGGGCATGCAGCCGCGCGTCGTGGTAGGGATGGGCATCGAGCTTAAGAATTGGTTACATAGGTAGTGCACCAGCGCCAATCTTAAGCGAGCCCCCTGGTCTTATCTCGAGTGTAGAACACACTTATATGAGACGTGATGCCTAGAAAACAAAAACTCAGTGCCAACGACCTAAGTTCCGTGTAATGCAGGATGCCTAACACATGTCYTCTTTAAGAAGCTGAATTCGCATGACATTTCGAGTATTGTCCACACATCACTAAAGGTAATAGCTTTAGTTAATCTCCCAGTGAAGTCGTCAAAACCTGTACGGGCGTCGGGGCGTCACCGCCTCATCGGGCCGGACTGGGTCTGGTCCCTCCGCTCCGGGGGGTACAATTAGTTAATGACTCAGATTTTGCTAGAATTGAATTCTTGCTTTTGCATAGTGTGAGTATGCCTGAAGTTGTGTGTTTATACTCGAAATGAGTAGAGGAAGTCGCCACCGCACTTCATTTAAGAAGCTGCGGAACCCGTTTTAACCCTTGCCTATAATTACATAAAGCAAGGCAAAGGACTCTATGTCTGGTAGTGCACCAAAGGTCTGTATTAGGGGACAAGGGTAAGGCTGAAGTAGTACACAGCACCCCTCCGCGTCTAGCGGCCTCTACTCGGTCATTGCGAGTCCATTGTCAAAAGGACAACAAACAAACAAATTTCCGTTTTAACTCTAAGCATGTAAATTACTATGTGGGTTGCTTAACAGAAATTGATGCACATAGGACTAATTTGTTGTTGCGACATGTGTTGTTTAGATCCGTATTAAAGGGTGCCTAAAAGCCAATTTGTCCAAGAATTAGTCTTATTTGGCGTGAGAACATGCAATTTGCCGGTCTTGTTTAAGACATAAAAGTTGTTGTGATTTGCAAGCATGCAAGCATTCAACAAGAATTAAAGGTTGTGCCTAATATTGATTTTAATTCATGTCGAATAGTTGTTAATCAATATTAACATGCCAATAAAGATAGAAAGTTCAAATTTTCTAAACACGCATGCAAAAGGGTTAAAGAAATTGAGCACAGTTGGCCCATACTAACCTTGCAACACATGCTATGATTGAGAACGATGCTAGTGACCTTGCGAACTTCGTCGAACACGAAAGACCACTCGAATTCCAAAAATGAACCAGCAACCCAAATCAAACATAGAACTTGAAATCAAGCCAAGATCCAAATTTGAGTGCATGAATGGATGTGTAATTGAGTTTTGAAATGTGTTTTGATGTTGTTTAAGAAATGCTTTTGATTGTGTTTGAATGCTTTTGATTGGTGTTTATGAGTGTAATGAATGCACATGATTTTGGGTGTTTGAAATGTTGATTGAATTTTGAGAGCAGTTTAAGCGAGAGAAAGTGGAGAGAAACGGGCAGAGTGAGGGTTGTATAAAGTGCGTGAATTTTGTCCAAATGAAGGGTCGGGGTTCCTGTATTTATTGGCAAAGGGGTCTGAAATCGAAATATAAATCGAGCCATAAAATCATCATATAAAATATATGCGTGATTTTTACGATTGCAACTGATTTTATTGCATTTTCGGGATATTTGGCTTATTCGCCTTGCCTCAAATAGTGAGCATCGTAACATGAAATAAATTATTAAATAGGTTTTTTTGGTCCATAACTACCTTAGTTACACACTTTTTTTTGCAAAAATAACTACCTACATTAGAAAACCTTAGACTAACTACCTTAATTTCCATTTTTGCTGTGACCACTACCTTGTTTATTTTCCGGCATTGATTGGTTTCCGGTCCATCAAAGCTGCACGTGAGATGTACGTGATCTCATTTTTTGCCATTTTTTTCGATTTCCTTCCCTTTTCTCTCCATTCTACTCTTTTATTTCATATTCAATCTACTTAAATTTGATTTAATGTATATTTCTTGAAATGTTGATGGAGGCATGGAGGGAAAGGAAATCGAAAAAATGGCAAAAAAAACAGACACTGTGCATCTCACGTGGCATTTGGGATGACCGGAAAACCAAAGTCAACGCCGGAAAATGAAACAAGGTAGTGGTCAACAACAAAATGGAAATTTCAGGTAGTTATGTCTAAGGTTTTCTAATGTAGGTAGTATTTTGCAAAAAAAGTGTATAACTAAGGTAGTTATGGACAAAAAAACCTATAAAATATATGTGTGATTTATATGATTGCAACTCATTTTATTGAGATCTTCGAGATATTTTGCTGATTCACCTTGCCTCGAATAATGAGATCGTAATGAAATAAATTCTAGATAAAATCATATAAAATATATGGGTGATTTTATATGATTGCAACTAATTTTATTGCGATTTTGATTCGTTTTGCCCTTTTTAGAAGATTGCGTATATTATAAAATCAAAATAAAATATCATTTAATATTATTTGATTGTGATATTTAACACAAAATCACTTATTGATTTGGGGAGATATTCGTGTGGGCCCCACGATCGTGTGCGGCCCCGAAGCTCCCGAAATGAGCCGTTTTGCTCGAGTGCGCGTTTTTGCTTCAAAAATTTATAACTAATTTTCCACAGCTCCAAAAATTATGGAAAACTATGAATAAAACTCCTTGTAAAAAATAGTGTGTTTTGTTAAAATTTTATGAATTTTGGAATTGTTTTAATAATTTAATTAAATATTGCAAAATTAATTAAATTGTTGAAAATTCCGAAAATTGCCAAAAATGCTTAGAAAAATTCAAAAAAAATTCGAAAAATTCTAGAAAAATGATTAAAAATAAGTTAAAATTTTTTTGAAATTAAAACTTACTTTTAAGGGTGCCTTGTGTACAGAAACGTGCCCGGTGTAGTGAAAACTTACCTTTTTAGGGTTTGTTAGGGCCCTAGTTCTCTCTCAATTCAGCTTGGGTGTTGCAAGGGGTGTCTTATCATCGGCCGTCTTGGGCTAGGGAAAAATGTAGGTATCTACAGTACAAAACTTCTTTTMTCTTCATGTAATCTTCAAGACTTGAATCTTCCTTTAATTTCTTCAATTTTGAGCATTTCATCTTTCTTCGAATTCATTCGAAAGGTCTCCATGCTCCAAGTCTTGGAATGAACTCAACTACTGCACATGTAACATGGTTAATGTACAATAAAGAGTATAAGACTGCTTTTCAGTATAGTAGTCGAACTTTGTTCATTCAACTATTCCCTGCAGCAAGACAGGTTAGGTTCACAAGTAAATATCTAACTTATCGAAGGAAACGGTATTCTATATTAGTTGGTTCCCTAACCAACTATATCATCAATTGAATTGTCCTGTTCCCTATATCAGTTTGTCATCAATGAAAACCTAAGGGACTCAACAATATGGGCAACAAATGCAATTAAAATCCTGATTGCCTCAAGCATGGCTACTAGAGCAAAGGTTTCATCATAATCAATTCCTTCTTGTTGATTAAATCCTTGTACCACTAGCCTAGCTTTATTTCTGACTATAATTCCTGAATCGTCCAATTTATTCCTGAACACCCATTTAGTTCCAATAACAGACATGTTTTCCTTCCTAGGTTCAAGATGCCAAACTTGATTTCTCTCAAACTGATTGAGTTCATCTTGCATGGATAGAACCCACTCTGGATCCATTAAAGCAACCTTATAGTCAGTAGGTTCAACATTTAAAAGAAAGGAGTAGAAAGAACAAAAGTTTTGTAGAGTGGAATTCCTTGTCTGCACTCCCTTATTAATATCACTAATGATAAGATCAGTGGGGTGAAAGGACTTATACTTAAAAGATTTGTTTGTATCAAAGTTTACATTTGTGCCTTCCAATGTTGAACCTGTTCTGGTACTAGTTCCCCCTATGTCATTGTTATTTTGAATGGGTAAACCAGTTTCCATAGTGGTCTCAATTGCATCATCTTCATGTGGATGAGCCTTTGAGTCACTATCTCCTTCCCTTATTTCCTGAGCTACTTGATTCTTTCTTGGAATAGACTCTTCCTCTCTAGGAGAGTTGTGTGGTGAGCCTGGTTCAGCACCTTCTCCTTCCTTAGCTCCCGTAAAGTTCAACATACCAATCACGAACTCATCAGCATCATCAACCTGCACATGCTTGCTGAACATGTTAGTCTCATCAAATAAGACATGGATACTTTCTTCAACACACAAGGTTCTTTTTTGAAAACTTTGTACGCCTTTCTGTATGAAGATTATCCAACGAAAATTCTCTTATCACTCCTAGGATCAAATTTGTCCAAACAAGATTTACCATTGTTGTGTACAAAACACTTGCACCCAAAAACACATAAATGTGCAATGTTTGGTTTTCTTCCCCTAAGGAGCTCATAAGGAGTTTTCTTCAGTAACGGCCTTAACATTACCCTATTCAAAATATAGCACACAGTACTCACAGCTTCAGCATAGAAATTTTGAGGTAAACCACACTCTAAAAGCATTGTTCTTGCCATTTCTTCTAGAGTGCGATTTTTTCTCTCAGCCACTCCATTTTGTTGTGGAGTTCTAGGAGCTGAAAAAATGTGAGATACACCATGACCATTATAGTAGGTTACAAAGCTGACATTGTCAAATTCAGAACCATGATCAGACCGGATAGAGGCCAGTTGATGATTAATCTTGTTTTGGACTTGTTTTACCAAGATTTCAAATTCTTCAAAAAAGTTTCAATTTTAAATTTCAGAAAAATTGTCCAAGTATAACGAGAGTAATCATCAACTAACACAAACACATAGCTATAACCATTTCGACCTTGTACACACATGGGCCCACACAAATCCATGTGTACAAGTTCGAATGGTTTAGTAATGCTTACCACCTTCTTCGGTTGGAAAGAAGACATGACATGCTTACATTTAGCACACTCATGACAAATATGATCCGCAACAAACTTATGTTAGGTAAACATGTAACTAAGTCCTGAGATCGCAGTTTATTTAGCAAAGAAAAACTTACATGTCCAAGTCTGTTGTGCCACAGCCAATGTTCATCCTCTACAACACTGAGACAAGTGGCACTAGTCTTAGGAATCTGACTCAAGAATGTTATGTAAACATTATTGTGTCTAAACCCCTTACACACCAGTTCCTTTTAGCATTGGCAAATGGGTCGAGTCGTGTCGTGTTTGTGTTCATGTCATATTTTTTTCGTGTTGAGTTTCTTGTACCTAACRCGACCTGTTTTATTTTCAGGTCATGTTCGTGTCGACCCATTTAACTTTTCGTGTCGGAAAATTCGAACCAAACCCACTTTGTTTTGTCGTGTCGTGTCAGCTTTTGCCTGCGCTGGTCACTGTTAATAATCATTTAAGCAAGAAATTAGTCAAATAATCATTTAAGCAACAAATAATTAGRAATAAAATATATTAGTCAACATAATCATTTAAGTAAGAAATGACAATCGGTGGTGGGCAAATAAAGGGAAATTTCCCTTTATTTGCCCACCGACGATTGTCATTTCTTACTTAAATGATTATGTTGACTAATATATTTTATTGCTAATTATTTGTTGCTTAACAGGGAGTATGTATTTATCTTATTTGATTTTATTCTTGGATAAAGCCGGATACAGAAACGTACTTCCAATAAATCACATAAAGGCTTGTAGATCATCGTATGTGTGATTGTTGGAAATATGGGTTTTAATATCCAAAGCATATATATACACATTTTACATCGTTCCAGTATTCCAGTTGATTCATCTTGACGTACAAATTCCGAGCTTTATCTTGAGAGAACAGTTTAACGCAACTAAAATCTACATCGAGAAGGTCACATTATACAAGAGCACTCCATAGAGCGTACACATATTTTCACTAAAACAAAAGCTCCTATATTAGCGATGAAAGTATTAGGCTCGAGGATCCAGATCCTCTCCTAATTTAGGGATGATTTTTTAAATCCGAAAATTGTTTGTATGGTGTTTGTAGGGTTGGGCTCATTGCATAAAATATAGGAAAATTTAGGGACGGAAATTGAAATACGTCTAAATTGGGGACGGACGGATTTGGGATTTCCGTCCTACATTGGGACCGGATTTTCATTATTCGTCCCAAATTTGGAAAAAAATGGAGTATAAATGAGATTTAATTCCGTCCTGGGACGGATTTGAATTTCTCTAAATTGACTTTATTCGTCCTAATTAGGGACGGATTGGATTTTCGTCCCTAAATTAGGGACGGATTTTAATTTTCCGTCCCTAAATTTTGAAAACAAAAAAATATATGGAGTTTAGGGACGGATTTTTTGAAATTTGTCCCTAAAATCAAAAGTCRGTCTCTAAATTAGGACGGATTTTTGAATCCGTCTCTAATTCTGGAAGCAGATATTTACAAATTTTGGCTTTTAAAATACACAAGTCGGTCATTGGAGTAGTTGGTTGGGGCATTGGTTGGTAACTTTGAGGTCACGAGTTCGATTCCTCTCAGGTACTGCATGAGTTGCTAGTGATTTAGAGGTGGTTAAGAGGTGATTAATAGTAATCACCCTTACTTTTTAATTTTTTTTTATTTTCAATAGGGACGGAAATTAAAAATCAGTCCCTAAATTTAGGGACGGATTTGGAATTCCGTCCCTAATTTAGGGATGGATTAACATTCCGTCCCTAAATTTCCGTCCCTAATTTAGGGACGGAAATTCCAAATCCGTCGGTGATTTCACTTAGCGATGAAGGTTTAAGGGACAGACAGAATACGTCGCTAAATCACTTTAGCGACGGATTTTGCCTATTTAGGGACGGATTTTGTTCGTCTCTAAAACGAGTTTTTTTTGTAGTGTCTCTTTATTAGCTTTTAAGAAGTGAGATTGAAAGAGAAAAAATTGCTATTGACTGATCAACAGAGGGGTTGATTGTTGGGTGAGTGTTTGTGAGTTCAAACACAAAGGGCTTACAAGTGTAAGTCGTGTGCACATTCGAAGTAGAGTGAGGAGTGTACTAGTTCCCGGAGTAGGAAAATAGTTGGGAGTATGTTCTTTAATAAAGAACATAGGGTAGGAGGACGTAGGCCATAGTTGGCTGAACGTCGTTAAATCTTGTGTTTCCTTTATTGCTTTACTTATATTTTGTTGCTTACAAGAACTAGCCCAACTGGTTCCTCACTCATCGAAAGACAAGGAAAAATTGACNGTCCGTTTTTTTAGTTGTTCCAGTTTCCTTTTTGGGCCGTTTTCAAATAGATGTTCCAAACCAATCTAAAAATAATTTTTTTACCTTTTATCTACTTTATTTACTCTAACATTAATGAATTACTCATTTCTAAAGTCAACTTTCATCATTTTACCCAATCTATTCACCCAAAATTACTATTTCCCATAAAATTTCATTCACATATTTACTCTTTTACCTAACTTATTCAACTTTTTACCCAACTTACTCAACTATTTTATTCAACTCAATCAACTCTTAAAAACCGTTCCAAAATGGTATGGAACATCTAAAAAAACGGAGAAAGTATATTTGAAGACTTGAAGTTAATGACATTATAAAAATTATATTGCAAATGTAATATTATTGCTTAAAATCAATGGCCTGAAAAATGACATGTGGCAACTTGCAACTTGGTGTGCCCCTGCCACATTGTCAGTTGCTTACATAATTTTTTTTTATGCTTCTTCGTTAAAACGGTGTCATTTTAGTGCAAGCAAAAAAAAAAATATTTCTGGATTGCTAAACAAAGTCCATTTTTACTAGAATCTAAGTCCATATTATAAGTAAACTACCATACTTACCCTCACTAACATCTCTCACTAACTCCACCCAATTCCCTCCTTACAACACCGTGYACCACCATCGATTGRCAATTTCCGACCGTTCTAGTGCTTGACCGTCGGAATTTTCACCGAAACACATCGGAGTAGTCGTCGGAATTCTAACCGGAACACATCAGAGTAGTCGGAGTAGGACATATGGCCGACGAAATGGAGGTAAACATCCTTGAACGCTTAGTGATTTAGCAATACACCATGGTTTGGACGCCTCACCAAAACACCCAGAACCATGGTCTGGGCGCCTGGCAGAGGCGCCAGGACCATGGTTCTGGGTGTTTTGGTGAGGCGTCCAAACCWAATTGAAGTCCAATTTWTTTMAAATTCAAATTTTTGGCGGTTTTTATATATTTTTAAATTTAGTAATTAAACTTATAATTAATCAATAATTTTTCGCGGTTTTTTATGTATGTAGTCTCCTACACYCGATGTCGGAGGCACGGATTACAACTCSAATTTCACTCGATCGGATGGATTTAGTTCRCYTGATGAAGCCATTGATTGGGTTAAAAACATGGCTATATCGTTAGGCTRCTTCTTGGTGATTGACACTGTGAAAACACGTAATGGGAGGGTTGACATCTACCTTCGTTGTGACCGTTGGAAGCCGAAAGAGCCCCGAGATATGGAGACAGCTCAGCGTAGACATACAAAAAGAAAGGGTGTTGGATGTACATTTAAATTGAAAGTCACATCGAGGGGTGAGGTGTGGTTGGTCAAGACAATGACTGATCGTGGCAAGCACAACCATGGATTGATGGTGTATGCGGAGGGTCACCGACAGCTCGGCGTCATTACTCCCCCCGCCGTAAAAATGATCAGTGATATGACCGATGCGCAAGTTAAACCTGCTCCAATTTTGAGATCTATTAAGCTCAACTTTCCCGAGTTAAACCCTAACAAGAGGCACATAAACAACTGCAGAGATTGGTTGAAGCGACAGAAGAGCATGGGTCAGAATCCTGCTCAACGGTTACTCGCACTAGCAGCCAAGTATAAGTACCTGTTCTG
>SNQN01006326.1:21633-39335 GCA_008642245.1 Bassia scoparia | reverse complement strand
CCAATCCCTTGGTGAACTTGGGATGAACACTCTTTCACTAACTAATCAAACCAACCTCCKAATCCCTTGGTGAAATCGCATTAAAAAGCTTAGGAAATCACAACAATGGAGAAATTCAAAATGGGTTGAACATGTAAATATAAATTTGACATTGATTGGACTAGACTAGGGTTCCTAGRTACCTAGGCATGAAAACTACTCACAAAACATTGCAAAGAAGAAGAAAACGACATCAATTGAATAAGAAAGCAAGATTAAAGCCATGAAAATGAAATTGCAAAACTCAAAATTAGGGTATTAAAGAAGAGCAATTAAACTACTCAAAAACAGTCACAAAACATTTGAAAACATAAAAGAACACAATCTAAAGCAAATTGAAGAAAGAAACAAACAAAGAAAGAAAACCCCAAAAAAATCGTAAATCTAATGCTACGAAAATTGCTAGAAACATACTAAAAAATGAAATTAAAGGTAAGAATCCTACTTTACTCGTCGAGACAATCGATTTGCATATAAGATTCGTCAAATTCCGTTAAGAAACGAGGAAGTTACGAAGGAAACAAATTTTGCTTCAAGCTACAACAATGGAGTCTCTCTCCTAAAACTACTCGAGGAAGAAGAAGAAAAAGAAAAAAAATATTCTGAAAAATAAAATCTAACTAAAACTAAACTAAAACATCTACCACATGTGTTTGTCTCTCCTCACATATCTATATATACTACCTTATTACAAGTTTTGCCTAATTACAAGATTGTCATTATTAAGGTTACAAGTTGTCATCCAAGTRAAAGATCGAAAGTCAACTCGGTTTTCAAACGGCCATAACTTTTGATGTAGAGCTCCTTTTGAGGCAAGTTGTATATTTTTGGAAAGCTATCGATCTGTAGTTTCAAACGCAATTAGTCTCGTATCAAATTCCTTGTAGAACTAAAGTTATGGGCAAAACAGTGAAGAGTGCGCCACAAAGGAGCTGAGCAGTTTCWGGCAGAAAGTTTGGCATGGGCTCACTAGACCTCTTGTCCAACTTCGAACTGCCATAACTTCTTCCTCGGTGCTCGGATTGCAACTTATAATATAMCTTTTGAAAGCTCTCAGAGTCTACTTTCCAATGGTTTAAGTCTCACCTAGAAATTCAAAGTGCGCAGAAAGATATGGCTCAAAGAAGATGTTATAGTACAGGGAAACAACTTTTTAGGCACAACTCTTGCAAATCTTGCATTTGAGAGCATAAGAATAGAAATGAAGAGAAAGTAAGCTAAAAATCTACAAAAACCACTAAAAACCACAAAACTCCACAAAACTATACAAAGTAGAAAACTAACCAAAAAGCTTGCAAAACGATGTCGAAAACACACAAAAGGCCAATATATGAGAGAAATAAGGGCCTAAATGTGACCACTTTTGGCACCTATCAGTATGATGTTTAATCAATGAATTAACCTCTCTTTTAAAAAAAAAATTAATTAATAATTCAATTCAGTTGAGTTTCTAATAGTCCAAAAAATCAGAGCCTAAAAAGTCACAAGTAGAGGTGTAAATTTCAGTTCAATAGTTCAGTTATGATTATAGTTATAACCAAACAGTTCAGTTGGTTTCAGTTAAGTTTATTTCAGTTCAAACATACAAATTATCAGTTCAGTTCAGTAAAAAAAAAAATCAGGTCAAATTACTTCAGTTGATGCGAAAAATAGTTCAGTTACAGTTTATTTCAGTTTTAACTAATCAATTAAATAGTTTAAACAGATTGAACAACAACCATTTTACACTTATCGACAATTTTTCAGTTTTGAATCAGTTAGTTTTAGTTTGAAACATATTTTACAACAGTTAGGAGCAAAATTATTTCAATTTTTATATGTCCACAAAATTGTTAAATTTTGCACTAAGTTTACAGTTATTCAYCTTATTTGCATGACTAATAAATTCAGCTTATTCAGTCAAAGTGGGGGCTTCTGTAGACACCTGAAAATGTCTCCCCAAAAGAGTAATCAGTGATGAAACATACCGCGTCTCGCGATTGTTTCGACTTAGAAAAGATGCTTTGAACTCACAAAAGTTGGAAATACGTGATGTCATACTCGGAACTATTGAGCAAAGGACAAATAAAAGGGGCAAAAACATTTTCTTTTATTTATTTTAATTATTTTCTATTTTTAGGGTTTCTTTTCTATTTTTAGGACTTTTTAAAATAATTTATATTGGTGATCTCCATAATTTCCACTTTTCATCACACTCTTCACATTTTTTTCTTGAAAGCTCACCATATTTTAGATTTTTTTCTGATGTTTCTACATTTTTCTATGATTTTTATAAGTTTTTATTACGCAGAAAATACAAAAAAAATACAAATACACAAAAATATACTCCGAAATACGTTGGAACGTTCATGAAACACTCTAAACTCCTTTCATTGGAGAGACAAGGTGTCTAGGTGCGTCGAATTCAAGCAAATCACGTATTATAGAATAAGAATCGGAGGAAATCAAAATACGCGAGAGTATATATACACAGAACCTGCGTATATACGCAGGCTTCCGTCCGGTATATACTACATGCTTTTCCTAGACGTATACGCAGCGCACGAGTCACTACTAAGGCTGCGGCCTGCGTATTTACTACCAGGTTTGTTTCTCGTATTTTCCCTCGGCCTATATAAATACGTGCTGCCATGCTCATTCCGAAGAGACGTCTATTCTCTCTCTCTCTGTCGCTATAACTTACCGTTTCTCATCTCTTCACTTCTCTCAAACACTTAAACACATTCGATTCTTGAAATTCAAAAAGGCATCAGATTCTGTTTGATTCAACAAGCAAATAACAAAGTTTATTTCTGAGACTTTACTCGCCATTAAACATACTCCTTTCTGGCAATCATATAAATTAAAAATATTCCGAGTTTCGATCTAATAACAAACACAGTAGAAACCACTATTTAATTGCTCCATGTACAAAATATGTAGGATTGTCATTAACGTTTTAACGTTTTTCATTGTTTCGTTCTTTTTATCTTTTCATTATTATTATCACTGTCATACTAACGATTTCTTATTCCTTGTTTATAGCGATTCAAGGAGATTCATTTCGCTCGTTTTTTATTATAAAATCTAACATTTGTTTGTTTGTCTTCTATATAGCGATTCAGAGCGGAAGATTCGATTCGCTCGTTTTTATTGACGACAACACCTTGTTTGCTGTTTGCAGATTTAGGGTAAAAGATTGGTGTGTAAATTGTTTTAGAAGTTCATAATATCGCCATTCATTTAGTATCATTTTATATATTTTAGCCACTAAACAAGACGGAATTAATGAGTGAATCACTTTAATAATCAGATTGAAACTATGACAACGGTTTTTTAGCACCGTGTTAACTTGATTAATGCAAAGTGGTCACAATTTCTAGGTTAGGTAGTCTCTTGCTTGTGACATAATGAAACACAACAATTTCGTAGTAATTTTAGGGTTATAGTACGCTTCTAAGGTGCTAAAATGTAAGTTATGTGCATTCAAATCGTGATGAATGGAATTGCAATGAGACCGAAGTAAGGAGGCCGCTACATGCGGGCGAATTGGGTTAAGATCTGATTCGTACCATGTCCCCGAAACCCACAAACTGGTTTAACTGGATCAGTAACTGTTGGCCATTTAATTGCAACCAACGTTTACGGGCGATCCTGAAAAACCTTTTACGGCACAAAGGTGGCGACCCCCTTACTCGACATACACTACTCCCAACGCACTCACGTGCAGGTCCGTGGCTCAAGCCCACGCAAAGCACCTCGATGTAGTACCAAGCCGCGCGCCCGCTATACGCGAGGGCGCGGCCCACGTCCTACAGTTTGTGTTTGTTTTATTTCAGTTATAATTCAGTTTCTGTTTTTTCTTTTCAATTTATAATAATTTCAGTTAACATATTTCTAGTTTATTTACCATTTAGTTACAGTTCAATTTAATTCAATTAAATATTTAGTTAATTCAGTTCAACCAATGATTTATTAACCAAACTGACAATTCTAGTCATAAGAATTTGAGAACGAGTATTTGCTTCATTAAATGTTGTACGAGCATTCCAATTTTCATATGATTGCTAAATCGTAAGGTAAGGTTATGTTCAATTRGCGCGTGTGAATTTTTCTGACCTGAATTTTTTCTTATTTGAACTTTCTGATCTAAACTTAACTGAAATTTTCTGATCTGGTCTGAACTAATATGAAATTTTCTGATCTGGTCTGATCTGAAATTTTTGTAGTTGTTTTTTTGTTTTTAATATTTTTTTATCTGATCTGAATTTTTTTGCTTCAATTTTCTGATTTGGTTTGATTTGATTTGAATTTTTCTAATATTGTTTGATCTTTTTAAAAAAAATTTAATCTGATGTGAACTCTTTTGTTAATAAGTAGTAAAATGTTAAAATAAGCTGAACAAATGAACCTAGCCTAAGTTGGTGAGAGAACTGAACATTACCCCTTTTCCGGAATTATTAAAACWGCTACTCGTGCTAATATGAATATAATAATAATAATACTGTATACCGTAGAATATAATATTACGTGATTAGTTTTTCGTTTTAGGAAAATCTCAGCTAATTATAAGTTGGCCTTTATATATTTAGCTCCATACACCGTCGTAATACTCCCACACTCCCCCTTCTCTCTCCCTTCTCAATCAGAGATTCTCACATGTAACTCTGAATTTTATTTGAATATTCTCTCTTCATTCTTTCAAGGTACACTATTTCTTAAATTCCACACTATTTTTTTATTTGTTTTTCTTCTTATTTAAACTGTGTTTTTCTCTCTTTGAATTTATTTCAGTTTTCATTGAGTTTGGTTTTTGATGATTATTATATTGTATTGCCGTTTTTTATTTTAATGTTTTAATTTGTTAAATATTTGCAACAAAATTTGTGTATCTTGTATTTTATGCACCGATTAAATCCCGGTTGTTTACTTTAATATGAGGACGGGATTTACGTTGATTTATCTAAGACATATGTAATTCAATTTACATTAGTCTTTTAATTTGAATATAAATTCCATTTGCTGTGCAGTTTTTGCATTTTATGATGATTTATAATGTTTTTGCGAGTTATGATTTTGATCTGCGGCATCAAAAAGCGTGTAAAATCATTAAAACTGTTACGAGTGAATTTAGGTTATTGATTTCGATGTATTTTTTAAGTGTTAGTGTGCTGGAATTCGGTTTCACATTTAGTGTTTGAGTATGAATCCGATAACTAAAATAAAATTGAGTTTTGTTTAATTTTCTAGTTTTGGTAAAGAATTTCGATTGGTGATGCGTAAGTCAATTGGATTGAAACTAATTATGGGGTCCAATTGTTTTTTTAGTCCAACTTTGCAATAATGAAATTTGGATTTTTGTTTGAGTGGATGACTCATGATGTAAAGTCCATCTTTATAACTCATTGAGTTATTGATTCTTGTATTTTACGGTTACGTATGATTGCTATTGCTGATATCAACCAACATGTTTGTGATGTAAAGATGATGATCACTTCTAAGGTAGGTGTTAACTCAGTGTACAATATATGTCTACCTTAGACTATTCTTTTATGTCGTTTAATTGAGGACTGTCTACTTTTCACCGAACCTTCTATGGTCCACACCAGGGCCGGGATGGTTGGARCACGTAAAGCATGTCTGCACGAGTGTATATGACCCGTGCACTTGGGGTGTGGGATGTGTATAGACTATAGGGTTTTGTTTTTAATAGTGGTTGAGGTGTGATTGGCGAAATAATTTAGTGCAATCTAAGCTTTGAGGTGACTAAATGAAAACACAACATTCATGCTTTTATGCAATTGAGTGATACACTTGTATAAGTGGGAGTAGTTTCTAACATGCTCAAGGGTACTTTAGGATTTATAGTATAATTAATTAAGTGTAGTCCTATCTTTTTGGAATAAACATCCTTCCAAGTGGCTTAAGAATGAATTCCTATCCTATGTATAGGTTTAAGGTCTCCTCAATGTCAAGCACTCATCAAGCTGTCATTCTTTATAATTTTATATCATAAGTAATCAAGATAGTGTAAGTGTTAGTTGACTTTGTTTCTGAATAATAATAAAAAATTATAGTAGAATAATTGCAAATTGTTTCGTGCACCATCCAGTGATAGTATCAYTTCTGATGAATTAATGAGGCACACTTTTTCACCATTTTTGCTAATGATTTTTAAAGTTTGTGCACCTTCAATATTGATCCCAAGGCAATCTTTATTATGTGAAAATGTGAATTTGGGACCAACCATTACTGTATAATACTAAACTTTTCTTGATTTGTGAATCTTTTGAGTTGTCTAGTGGAGGACTAAGATAATGATAAGATACTGTCAATTGACAGTCATACCGTACCATTTATGATAATCAAGTCTTCCCTTCAACTTCATACCTTAAGGGCTAAGGCCTCACATTAATCACATATGGGTGTTTCTATGGTAATATTTCATAGGAAACTTAGCTTGTTAGTTTGATTTTCTAAGTACTAACATGACTTTCTTTTTTATGCTTGTTAAATTTGCTATTAATCTAATGAACGTTTTGTGAATGCAAAATATCTTTTTTCTTTAGCTCATATGATTTAGTGGTTCTTTCAACCTATAAGCTTTCACTATGAGCTTCATGAGTCCATATACATGTCTTTGTATAACAGCTGGTTAAATTTGATAATGTCTTGTCTCCTTTACATCTGAATTCTGAAGCCTAATCTGCATCTGACTGTTCTCAAGTCGCACTGTAAGGGAAAGAACAAATAGTAATACAGAGAGGGAACAGAACTGGTGGCTAAGATGATCGAGTCAGGTGAAGAATTTCTTGTTCAGGATGGCACTCTTGACATCAATGGGAATCCGGCTGACAAGAGGAAAACTGGCAACTGGAAGGCTTGCTTTTTTATCCTCGGTATGACTTTCACAACCATCACCAAAAAGTACTGTTTTTCAATTATTGCAAGATTTGAGGGCATATACATGAAACTGTTGTGTTTATTTCAGGAAATGAATGCTGTGAAAGGTTGGCCTACTACGGAATGAGTACCAATCTTGTCAACTATTTCATAACCCGTATGCATCAAGGTAATGCTACCGCTGCTGAGAATGTCAGTAATTGGTCCGGCACATGCTATATTATGCCTCTTCTTGGAGCCTTTTTAGCTGATGCCTACTTGGGAAGATACCGTGTTATTGCCATTTTCTCGATCATCTATGTCATTGTAAGTTGACTTCTGTAATCTTTCCTTCTAATATATAACTGCTGCCTGATGCCAACTTAGCAATACTAAACTGCTTTTTGTCATATCAATCAATCATAGCTTTAATCCCATGTGTGGGGACCGTGGGGTCGACTTTTTGTCATCTGCTTTGATATATTAGTGTAAGGGTCGTGTACGAAGCATTTACATTACTATTGTATGTTCAGATTGTTTTCTTTGTTTTAAGTATATGTTTTTTAATGTAATAATTGTAAAAATATGTTTTCCTCTTATCTTTTAGAAAAGTTTTTTCTAGAGCCGAGTAAAGGATGGCTTTGAAAAGGCATGACTTTATGTTGTTTTCCAATGTGGTTGTCTTACCGTCACGTGGTGCTTGCTTCTAACTCAATCACACATTCACACCTTGTGTATGTAGGGAATGACTCTCTTGACGCTCTCTGCGTCTGTGAATGCACTAAAGGATTTGACAGCAGTTGCTTTCGTAGCTCTTTATTTGATAGCTCTTGGAACTGGAGGAATAAAACCATGTGTCTCATCCTTCGGTGCTGACCAGTTCGATGAAGCAGATGATGATGAGAGGAAAAAGAAGAGCTCCTTCTTCAACTGGTTCTACTTTTCCATCAATGTGGGTGCTCTTATTGCTTCCACGCTTTTGGTTTGGGTCCAAACTAATGTTGGTTGGGGATGGGGCTTTGGGATCCCAGCTGCTGCAATGGCTGTTGCAGTTGTGTCCTTCTTCTCTGGTTCCCGCCTATATCGACTTCAGAAGCCTGGAGGAAGTCCTCTGACAAGGATTGCTCAAGTTTTGGTTGCAACTTGCAGAAAAATTAAGGTCAAAGTTCCTGCTGATAAATCCGTCCTGTATGAGACACCTGACAACGAGTCTAATATTGTAGGAAGCCGCAAGCTTGAACATACAGATAAGTTGAGGTATGCTTTTATTATTGTGTAGGACTTCATTTTATTGAATTATTCCGTTTCAGTTATATGGGGTGGTAGTTTGTATTCCATGAGAGGACACCTATAAAAGCATTGAGTGATAACTTTTAAATTAAGATGTGATCATGAGAGGACAACATCAAGAACAGGTACATTTTGACAGGATAATGCATCATTAATTTATTTTTAAAAGTTAACCTTAGTAGAGGATATCAGAATAGCAACCAACTTGTAATGAGGTACTTCAAATTTTATCAAGAAGACTCGGGCTTCTAAATTTCCTGATAAATAGGTCAGATGATCCTTCCATATTCTTTGACTGTTTTCTTTCTGTCCATTTTTGTTGTTGTATTCATCGTTGTTGTCTTATCCAAGGCAACTATTTATAAAGAAATGGACATGTTTGTGGTAACTTTAAATTGATTTGTTACCTGCTGATTGGAATGATTCACCCAATGTAAAATTCTTTGTATTTCAGGTGTTTTGACAAAGCTGCAGTACCAATTGAAACTGATGACATTAAGGGCACTCCAAATTCATGGAGACTCTGCACAGTTACCCAGGTTGAAGAATTGAAAGCTATTATCAGAATACTTCCTGTTTGGGCTACAGGGATCGTTTTCTCGGCAGTATACAGTCAAATGAGCACCATGTTTATACTACAAGGCAACACCATGGACAAACGTATGGGCCCACATTTCGAGATTTCATCAGCAACTCTCTCTTCAGTTGACACCATTAGTGTCCTCTTTTGGGTCCTCGTCTATGACAAGGTCATCGTCTCAGCTGCAAGTAAAATCACTGGTAGGGAACGTGGTTTCACTCAGCTTCAAAGAATGGGGATTGGCTTGCTAATTTCTATTTTTTCCATGATCGTTGCTGGGATTTTGGAGGTGGTGAGGCTTAACTTGGTGAAGAAACACAACTATTATGATTTGGAAACGCTTCCTATCTCAATCTTCTGGCAAATCCCGCAGTATTTTCTGATTGGCTGTGCTGAAGTTTTCACATTTGTAGGGCAATTGGAGTTCTTCTATGATCAGGCACCTGATGCAATGAGAAGTTTATGTTCCGCTCTCTCACTCACCACTAACGCTTTAGGGAATTACCTAAGTTCTTTGCTCGTTACAATAGTGACTGATGCAACTACAAGGCATGGTAAGCTAGGGTGGATTCCTGACAATCTAAACAGAGGTCACCTTGACTATTTCTTCTGGCTTTTGGCAATCCTCAGTGTGCTTAACTTCTTGGTCTATCTGTGGATTTCAAAGAGGTACACATACAAGAAAGCGACCGGGCATGTGAAGTAATCTTGAAATAGAGTGTGTTAATCCATGGCGTTTATGATTTTTCAGCGTTTGTAAATACCTAAAGCTAAGCGTGGTCACATTAGTTAATTATTTTAGTTTGCATGGTTTGTTAATCCATTTATCAATGTATCCAACAACGTTCATTGAGGTTGGAAAGAAAGAAAAATTTGTTTAGACAAATGAATGCAGCGTGAACTGACAAGGGAATTGTTTCAGTACTTTGTTGAATGCTGCAATAGTTGATGAAGGAATATCAGTTAGACAGATGTATACAGGTGTATTATCGACTTATCGTTCCTGTGGACGCAGCATTGCAGCTATTTAACAGCACTGTTACAACATTGTCAAAGAACCATTATACTGTTGCATGCATATTCACCGTTCAGGTCATCGTCATTTTCGGATTATTCGCCATGGCAACTTTGCATCCATTATCTGCAAGAGATATGAAGCTCATATTTGGTGAAGGAGTTTTGCCTTCTAAACCATACATTATGTTTTTGCAACTGTCCACATTAAGAAAATCAATTGAATTCACCCCTTCAACCTTCAAGTATACCTGTTAAGCTACTGTAATGATCATACTTAAATGGTCAGTCATTGGAATCTGAGGATGTTCTGATGATCCATCTAGTCTGGAAATTATTCGATTGACAAGAGATTCGATTCCAATTACTCATTGAATTTTGTTTATTACCAAAGTAAAACAATCYCACTTCATAAAATTAATCAAATGCTACACAACAAATTGTACCGTACAACTGGGTTTACTTGACTGTAGTTACAATGGTACTACCACCATCTTATTTTTTTCGCCCTTGAAAAAAAAAATATTTATGCCAATATATGCTCATTTATAATAATTAAAAAAACAAAAATAAGTATGGACATATAGTTGTATCTAGCTAACTAAACTACCAATTATGCCATGCACATACTCATTGCTCTCCTCTCAAATTCTTTGGACCATTTTTAAAATGATTGTTTGAATCTTCTTAATGTTTGCACCATCTTTGTTACTAAATTGTAATATGGGGCGAGGATTAACAAAGTCCATATTTATTTTGTCTTTTTTATTCTTTTGACAAATGTTTTGTGACAAACAAAAGGACTACACAATTATATCATTATTAATATCTATATCTTTATACAAAAAGAAAAACTAAAAGTTTCACGTGACGCTTCGTGGTTAATTGTTTTCCTGTCTTTTTCCTCYGAATATAAATATAAAAATTGTACCAAAATTATCAATTAAGAGGTGATGGTTAAGAGGTGATGGTGAATATTTGACTTGCTTATTGTATACGAATGATTATTGTATTCTCACGTAATACGTTTAAATAATATTTACTAAAACATTTAGATATTATGCGAAATTAAGATTCTTTAAAAAGTGATCTATATTATTTTTATAATGACAAAAAATAGAAAATATGATTATCATAACCCTAAAAGTTATGAATATCATTTTTTCTTTAAATATTATATAGACTTTAGTAGGAATTTTTCATATAACTTAAAACTATTATATTGTAACTTGGGCATCGTGAGTGATCAAATCTAACATTTATTTAATAAAATTAATACGGTACTTTAATTTAATTTAACTTAGTTTTGTTTAGTTCATTTTAAGTTTGTCCAATTTTAAGTAGACCAAAAGAACATATCCTAACAACTCTTGCTACTTTTTCTTAGCTAAAAGGCGGAGAAAGGTATCTCTCTACCTTTTTTCTCTTAAAGAGGGGGTTGGGTCTTTGAATATACTCCCTCRGTAACATAAAACTTGTAACGATGGGACATTTTTCCTCTCTACTCTATGTCTCATCGTTGTAAGTTTTATGTTACAGAGGGAGTACTATGAAATAATTAAGTGAATAGCAATTTTCTCCATTGACCGCTGGTTTGTTTAACGGTATTTCAATTTTCATATTCAAAGCTCACAAGGGACAAAGAAAAGGGAAGTAAAGAACAAAAGTCAAACATGGTTTGGTTTATTTTGACGTTGAATTTGGCAAAAGTTAAAGAACGCCACGAGACTTTCATTAGCAAGATCGATCATATTATAATCCCTCCTCAATATAACATAAATTAGAGAGAAAAAATGTTCGGACAATGATTTTTCATTGATCAAAATTACATTAAATCACTAATACCATGCTAATTCCCACTCTAATTTATTAAATATATTATTATTATTATTATTATTATTATTATTATTATTATTATTATTATTATTNTATTATTATTATTATTATTATTATTATTATTATTATTATTATTATTATTATTTTACTTCATTGTGTCTAGAGGGTTGACAATCCATAAGATCAATCAAATATTTTCCAAAATGTTCAATCGTTAAATTAATACGTTACCGGGAAATGGGAGTTTTATAATTTAGTAATGGGCAGGTGCTATAGACAAGTGAGTCAAGTGACTAAGTGGGAAATTTAAGTTGCTATAGTTGCATATTTCTCGTTAAAGATAATAATAATATTGAATGTTTTTGGAATTTGAGGAGTTTGGGACGCCGTTTCCGATCTTTTCATWAAGTGCCTGCATTTGTTGTTCGATATTGTTGTGTTGAGTCAACTAAAGCTACCGGGCCAGGACCTTAAAAAGAAACACTGCAAATTCTAAGGTAAACGTACACCCCTGACTTCCTAGTAATATGCGAGAAATGTTAAATGCAGCAGGCTGCTGCATTTGACAATGCATTAAGAGGCATTTTGGTCTTTTTTCGGGTAGATCTCACGTGACAGCTTGCTGTTAGATTTATTTATTTATTTATTTATTTTATTTTTTTTTTTACAAATCACACCATGTGTTTTTTTTTTTTTTTTTACAAATCACAAGGATATGCTTAAATGAATCAAGGATATGATAAAATCACACTACGATAGGTGAAAGTGAACCAAGGATATGTTAAAATGAATCGAAGATATGACAAAATCACACTAGGATTTGTTAAAAAAATAAAAATATGTGAACAGTGCTCGTGCAGCAGACATGCAACAGTCTGTTGCACCTATCATGACTCAGTAATATGCTCCCCCCTCAGGATTCTCATCCGCCTATCCTCATTACGTACGCCATGAAACTACTTCCTCCGGCGCAACAAATCAAAGTTTACGTATTTCGAATTTGAGATTTAACAATGTAAATGAGCGAATTAATCAAAATAATTTTAACACAATAAAGCTATAACCTCATTCTTCATTGCAATAAAATTATTTTGAATAACGCATTTTGTTGTTGATATTTAACAATGTAAATGAGCGAATTAATCAAAATAATTTTAACACAATAAAGTTATAAGCTCATTCTTCATTGTGTTAAAATTATTTTGAATAATTTGTTTGTTTACATTGTTAAATCTCAACCTCGAAATACTTGAAATTTGATTTGTTGCGTTTAATTTGATATGGAAAAAGTATAACAATTTTTCTAAACTAAGTGCATAAGTTAGAAAAATCAAATTACTATTCGTAATGACTCACTTATAATGAGCCTACTTTGTTAGTTTCAAAAATTGAAAAAAAATTAACATGTTATAATCTCCAACCTCATTATTAAAGAACCCGCTCATCTTCATCTTCATCTTCATCATCATCGTTATTATTGTTCTTATTATTATTACAAGGTAAGAAATGCACAAGTATGTGTAGACACCCAAAAGTGTCTCCGCAAATTGAATAGTCTATCAGAAAAAGTACGACATTTCGAAATAAATTTGATTTCGAAAGTTGTGACAAAATCCATAAGCCGCATCTATTTTCACAAGTCGAATTAAAGTTGAATTTAAAATCATACAGCGAGAGTCCATTAATAGGCGAAAAGTATTTATTTTCTATTTTTAGGCTTTTTTCTTTATTTTTAGGATTATTTAGAATATTTTCGATAGGTTATTTCCCTAATTTCCGCTTTTCATTTTGTTCTTATCATTTTTCTGAGTTCGCCAGTATTTTTAGGTTATTTTTCTGAGTTTTTTTTTTTATTTTCTATGATTTTTACAAGTTTTATAAAATGATTTTCGAAAATAATTTAATTCAAAAATTCGTTGACAAATTTAGAAAATTCGGGAATTATCCGAAATATTTTAAAGAAATTAATCTTGTCCACCAAGATTATTTAAAAGTGGATAAAAGTTAATTGAGAAGGCAATTAGATGCAAAAACACGGATATTAAGTCCTGAACGAAAAGATAGATAACAGGTTGGAATCGTATACACGATTGGCTGACGTGGCTGCCACATCAGCCAATCGTATATACGGTCACCATGACTATAGATACGATTCTTCATTTTATCTATCATTCTCCTTCCAAACGCCTATTAATACACGCTCTCAATGCTTATTCGATCATCAAAGAATACCATCATATGAAGTGCAATTCAAAACTCTCAAAAGTCTCTCTCATTCAAAATCAATCCACAAACACAAACAACTTTCAAAATCAAAAGTCCCTCGAATTCGTCGCAGCTTTCGGAGTCCTATCTTTACGGATTTAGGTACAAATTCTGTGGCTTTTCAATCAAACTCTCTCTCTTCTCTTGTTATTAATTTTGATTAATATAATACATTGAATTTTGTTTTACTTTTGGTTTTCAATCATGTAAATTCATTCGTTTACAATCGCTTTCGAGTTATCGCAATCGTTTTGATTATAATTGTCAATGCTAACGATTTTTTTTTTTGTTGTGATAAGAGATTTAAATTGGAAGCAAGCTTTTAAATCTCTAATCTTGCTTTGTTTTCTTATGCTTTGATAGCGATACATGGTAAGTTGATTTTTATATATTCGAGTTTTTATTTCTATATATATTATATTTTATCTATGCGCTTATGACTCTTTCTGTTGTTTAATCAAGATCGGAATTTACTTGAATCACATTAAACTCAGAATAATTATGGACAAACGGATTTTTGGCACCATATTCATTTGATTAATTTGAAGTGGTCACAATCATTAGGAGAGGTAGCGATGCATGCTTAATAGAAATCAACTCTTGTATTGTTTTAGTGCGCTTTCTAATATCAAATCGATAGACTCTTTGAATTCTAATGATTTATGATTTATGGAATTACAATGAGATCGAGTAGAGGCCGCTACATGTGGGCGGACTAGGTCTTTGATCTTTCCCTTACCATGTCKTCGAACCCACACTTTGGTTACCACACCAAATAGTGGGGCCATTACTTTGGCACCAATGTTTCGGGAGTCCATGATTAACCTGTATTAACACAGTGGCGATCCCATCTATCAATAACACACCCCAATGCACTCAAGTGCGGGATCAATTCAAAATGGACATAAGACGTAGGCCCAATGAGGGCACACGCCTACAGTATGCATGCATAGTGTTTTATGATAATTAAAAATGTAATAAAAAAAATTATGTACAAAGTCATAAACCATTCAACTATATATCAAGAGTTTTGAGATGGAGTTTTTGATCTAGAAGTTATTAATTTGTTACATATTTCCCTTTTTATTTTACTGTTTTTATGCATAGTCATTTACTTTAAAAAAAAATGGATAAGAAGATCTAAGATGTTATTAAGTTGGGATTCCATTTTTTTTATTGTTTTATTTTAATTATTAATTTTTTTTTAAAAACATTTTTTTGATCGGGATAGATATATCCTTTTTATGGTTTTTTTAATCTAGATGTTATTATGTTGTCACATATTTTTTGTTTATTTTACTGTTTTTTAAATTTCTACGGAGTATTTAATTATGTTTTTAATTTTTGGATAAGATATATTCTTATTTACTATTTATTATATTTAACGATATTATTAAGTGTCAGATATTGTTTTTAAAATTTATTAGATATATATATTCTGTTTATCTATGTTTTAATATATTATTTTTAATATTGAATATTTTTTTTTTTTAATGGCATTATGGGGCAAAAGGTCATCAAAAAAATTATCGACTAAATTTGTGTGTTTGCTTTATAATATAAGAGTAACATAGATTTAGATTTAGATGAAATTAAACATTTGTGATATCTATAAATATGCATATGTTTATGCTTTAATTTATGTTATTTTTTATTTAGATGATGAAAGTTTTTTAAATTTTTTTAGGGTCCATTTACATAACTGAAAATCAACTGAATTGAACTGAATTATTTAACTATGATTATATTGTAATTATTCTAATATTGCGACTTGTGAGCCCTTGTATAGTTGTATGTATACCATTCATATATTATTCATTTCTCATGCAAGTATGTAATGTATTTAATATTTTTAATATTCATCTCATTGTACAGTGTCATCTAATGTGTTAATGTGGTTTTTATATTTCATTATAATGTGTTTAATGTGTTTTTATATTCATCTCATTTTATATTACATTTCTCTAATGTATTTTATATTTCTCTCACTAATCACTAGTTGTATGACAACGATTGTATTACTATTTTATACGTACTATTTAATATTATTATTGCTACTAAAATGATTAATAATTAATAACATTATATTGGTATTATTATTGTTGTATATTTATTTACGATTTATGTATGAACTATAGAAAGAACATAGTTAAGCAAACTAACAAACCACTTTCATAATGAAATTATAATAATATTTGTGGTTTAAGATTATTAGTTAGTAAATCATTAAGCTCAACTGAACTGAACAGAACAGAACCGAACCGAACCGCACTGAATAGACTGAACTAAACGAACTGAAAATAAGCTAAAGTAAACAGGCCCTTAGTGTTTTTATCTTTAATTTTTATTAGATGTTTGTACGTTTTTAAGTAACTATTTTCCATATTTTAAAATATTTTTTTGGATAACATAGTTTTTATTTTTGTTTTGTTTTTAGTTTTGTTATCTATGTATATTTATTATTTAATGAAATTTTTGAGAGAAAAAGTCGGCACTAAAGTTATCGATCAAATTTGGGTGTTTGCTTTATTAATTAATCGTTATCGTTATCGTTATCGTTATCGTTATCTTTCTTCTTCTTCTTCTAGTTCCTTTCTTCTTCTCTTCTTCTTCTTTTTCTTCTTCTTCTTCTTCTTCTCTTTTCTTCTTCTTCTTTCTTCTTCTTCTTCTTCTTCTTCTTCTCTTCTTCTTCTTTTCTCTCTCTTTTTCTTCTCTCTTCTTCTTCTTCTTCTTCTTCTTCTTCTTCTTCTTCTCTTCTTTTTCTTCTTCTTACTTTCTTCTTCTTTTCTTTATCTTCTTCTTCTTCTTTCTTCTTTTTCTTCTTCTTCTCTTCCTTCTTCTTCTTTTCTTTCTGCTTCTTCTATTCTTTCTTCTTTCTGTCTTCTCTCTTCTCTTCCTTCTTTTTTACTTCTTTCTTCTCCTCTCTCCTTCCTTTTTCTTTTTGCCTCTTCCTTTCCTACTTTTCTCCTTTCTCTTCCTTTCTCTCTTCTTCTCTCTTCTTCCTCTCTCCTTCTTTCTCTCCTTCTTCTTTTCTTCTTCTCTCTTCTTCTTCTTCTTCTCTCTTCTCTTCTTCTTCTTCTTCTTTTCTTCTTCTCTTCTTCTCTCTCTTCTCTTCTCCTTCTTCTTCTTCTCTTCTTCTCTTCTTCTTCTTCTCTCTTCTTCTTCTCCTTCTTCTTCTTCTTCTTACTTCTCTCTTCCTTCTCTCTTCTTCTTCTTCTCCTTTCTTTCTCCCCCCTTCTTCTTCTCTCTTTTCCCTCTTCTTCTCTCTTCTCTTCTCCTTTCCTCTCTCCTCTCCTTCTTCTGCTTATCTTCCCCTTCCTCCTTTTTTCTCCTCTTCTCCTTTCTCTTGCTTCTTCTTCCTCCTCTCTCCTCTTCTCCCTTCTTCTCTTCTTCCCTTTCTTACTTCTCCTTTCCGTTGGTGGATGGTGAGCTATGCTTGAAGTACTTCGCTTCTCTTGCTACCTTCTACTTCTTCTTCTCCTTTCTCCTTCTCTTTCTCCTCCTTCCTCTCTCTCCTCCTTTCTTCTTCTTCTTTTCTCTCTCTCTCTCTTCTTTCCTCCTCTTCTTCTCTCTTCTTTCTCGCCCCCCCATCTTCTTCTCCTGCTACTTCCTTTCTTATTCAGCATATCCTGTTCGTTCAATCCCCCTTTCTTTCCATTCTCGCGGATTTGAACACAACAACCCGACCCGCAGCTGAGGGCTTCGCCTCCCCCCTTTAACTAGCTGGCTCACAATCTATCTTTGTTACCTTTACTGTTGGGCCTGTTCCCTCGCACCCTTCTTTCAACCGACCTCTAGCCACCGCCCCCCCCGCTCC
>SNQN01006325.1:24018-38289 GCA_008642245.1 Bassia scoparia | reverse complement strand
GCTCTACGATCGATTCTTCAATCCACCCACCCACCGATGTGTATGATGTATAGTACGAGCCCACCATATATTCTATATTAATATTTGCTTCGATGTTAAACTCCTAAGTTCCATATTTTAGCTCCGAAACCCCTTGGCCTTTAGCACTCGGCCTCTAATTGTTTTTGATGGCAAAGCAGCAACTGAGTTTCGCCTAGAGTCACCCAGACAATCCTTAAACCATTAAGAAATTAGGAGCTTGAAACAATTAATTCTCTTTGTCTTTTTTTTAAAGTTAAAAAAGTTATATATTATTTTTAAACTAAAGCTTTAGAGAGTTCATACTCACACAAAGAAGACTATGGTTCGATGAGCTCTAGATACTGTTAATGAGCAATAAGTAACCTTAACAATGGATTTCATTTTCGGAATTATTTCGAAGTCCATCCTAGGACTGTGTTTAACAATTTCCACCATTATTAACTAATAGGATATTGTTTATACCATTCTTCTCCCACATAATATTTGTTCGAGTGTGGTCTTATACCTCATATTTTTAATATTACAAACAAATACTCGAAATGTATTTTAATGTAACCCTAATCTGTGGCTAACGAATGGTTATACGTCCGTTATCATGCACGTAATGTTTTAAGTTTTTAAATCCCTTGCGTCAATCATCCAATAAGAAATTGGTAGATATGACTTAGATTACGAGGGTGGCTAAATGCCTGATAGCGACCTATAGGAGTGTTGTGACTCCTCGATTGTGAAGCATCGCCTCTAAGGTTGTAATGAGATATCAGTATTGCTCTACCTGTAAAGAGCATATTCAAAATATGAGGTAAGGTCATCGAGATGCCGGGATGTTGAGATAAATTTGGGGGATACTCTATGGGATGAATCAGAAATTGATGTTATTCGTGGGAAAGTTGGTGTTGTAGATATTGGATAGGAGGCAAGTAAGGGGAAAATCGTTTATACGATTTGCGTTGTTTTATGGAGTTGACGGAGCCAGGAGCACTGGCCGAAAGAAGTGGGAAAAAGGTAGATTTCGGTGCAGAGATTTCAAACGAGGCCAGGTAGAGGGAGACCAAAAAATGACACTGGGTGGAAAGGGGAGTTATTAAAGGATTTGTGAAACAGTTGGGTGGATTTTCCAAGAGAATAAGGCTCTCGATCATAGGGAGTGGAGGAGGGAAAATTTATGTTGGGATGAGTGTCGAGTTCCGGAGGAGAATAATCACCTTTTGGTTCATGTTAGGCCGACCCCACTTATGGGATAAAGACTTTGAGTTGATGATAGGATAGATCCGTGCTTTGAATATGCGGTTAAGCAGGAATATTTTGTTGGATTAATAAATAAAAAATAAAATAAATTTGCATCAATTTGCTGTTCAAAAACATATTCAATTTCCATTCATTGGTTAGGATTTGTGCCAAATAAATAATAGCCATGTCGAGTTTTTAGGTTCCCATTTTAGCCCTTTAGGGTCAAAATGTCAAATGATTAAATTTGTCTTGGATTTTGTTCCACTTAAACAATAGATGTTCCAAAAAATAGAAGCCCCTTTATGGGTCAACTTATCATAAAGGAAAATCGGAGAATTTCTAATGTGAGATAAAATAGAAGATATTGGGGATTTTGGGGCGAGTTGGTGGTGGGGGAAAACAAGGGGAAAATCAAATCAGAAGGAAGATTGATTTGGGAAGTTCTTCAAGTAAAATGTCGGTTGTTATCGAATGTTTCTGCACATAGTGGTGTGGGTGTAGGTGAAGAATTAAAGTGAAGGAGATGAAATGAGGGACGAGAAATATGAATGGAAGGGGAAAGGGCAAAACAAATCGAAAAATAAAATTAAAAGAGGAATATTGTGACCTGCACGTGACTAAAAGCACCGGAAATTGGTAAGGTCAAATGCCGGAATTTTTTTAGTGGTCAGAAAAAAAAGCTAACCTTAAGGTAATTTTGGGACAAGAAAACGTAACTGTAGGGTAGTTTTTTGTTGATGAAAAAAAGGTTTTGTAACTAAGGTAGGTATGGACCAAAATTTCCTCAATTTTAATCTATTGTTCATCTAGTTTACGATGAGCCTTTTTGCCTACAAGTTGGTCTTGTTTGAGGATCGTTCTTGAATATATAATTTAGTAAGATGGGTATGTTAAGATGAATGATGAATCAATTAGAGAAGTAGAATTTCAAGTGAGATAATTGGAAAAAAGTGATCGATATATAGGTCAACATAAGGAGATCTAAATGTCTAAGTTGGATAGTGATTGTGTGATGTCATAAAGAAAGAAGTAGTGGTCAAATGTGAAAAAGATGAAATTATATGGATTTTCAAAAAGGAAAGTATGGACATTGAGATGCTATGGATAAGGAGAAAAAAAGTTATTAGAAGTTAGTGCTCGCACAGTTATAGTACTATATAGAATTGAATGGACGACGAAGATGCACTGAAGTTCACACAAAATCATGAGATAGGAGGGATGAGTTTATACCATTGTTCTAGTTATACATTCATGTTCAAAAGTTATTTTTGCCGAATATGGTAATATGTTGTTATTTCTCTAACTTTGGTCAATTGGGCTGTTTTATATGTATTGTATGGTTAGCAGGATATCACTGATTAGCAATACCAGACCCTCTTGAAGATGTCTGCAGCGTTCTCTGGCATTGAAGAAAAACCTGTGACAAGTGCCTCGCCTTCACAAAGCAGGAATCTAATAAGGACTCTTTGTGGACAGAGGCGATTGGCGTCTCTTATTTATTTACTCACTCATAGAGGTTACTTAGTATCTAGAACTAGTCTTATTAGTATCTTTATTATATTTGTTCTATTATAATTCGTGCTCAGTCAAGGTTCCTGATTAGAAATAATCAATCCGATGACTATTACGTACAATTGGAACATATAAAATCGTGTTGACAAAAAAATGTTGCCCAGATATCAGTTAGGCAGTGCATGTTTCATGCAGCAAACAAATCGTAAGGTCAAATTATGTTGTTACAAAAAAGTCTCCGTTAAATTTGTGAAAAGCTTACGTCATCTGATACTCAGTAGTGAATCACTTGTACAAGCGGTCTAGTATTTAAAGAAAGGCAATGACACTGGAACAAAATCGAAGTTGGAAGTTTGTCAGAAAAATAGATGGTATTGTTAATCAGACAATTCGCGTTATCTCTTTTTTTTTTTAAAAGTTAATAGACTGCAGAAGACGTATGCAAAGCACGGCTAGCGCTGCGGAGTAATGGAGTGGAGCATTATATAATTGTATGATGAGCAGCTGACCCAGCTGATAAGATATGAACTGAATCAGCACAAACTGAGCGACTGATAAATGATGGCCTCCGGTGGACAAAGCTCCCCCAAAAAGAAGTCGACTTACAGCAGGAGAAATTAAGTTAAGGAAGGTCAACTTGAGGGCAAATATTGTAATAGTAATGGTACTAGTGTAGCATGTGGTAGGCGCTGTTTAGGTACGTACAGACAAAACACCCTATACGGCCAGAATCAATAGTAGGAGAAAAAGAACATCACATTTTGCGATGTGTGTTTCGATAGATTTTGTGTTATGTATTTTCTCAATATTAAGATGGTATTTGTTTATGATACAAACATCCTTACTATTTGCTAGTACCATTTACTCAAACTACTTCAGAACGTAACAGCGACTAATCCTCGTTACTCCCTCCTCTCTCGTGTTATATAACTGTTGTCTGTATGATTAGTGACTGTAAAGGTAATTTGATCGTGCACTGATTATACCATACGGCTCAATTACAAAGTAGATTAATAAGCTAAAGAAAATCAAACAAACAAAGTACAAATAAAGTGAAAAAGCAACAGTATTGAAGAGAGTGATTCTGTTCATGTGGTCGCACCCAACCCCCCACCAGGCTTAAATATTTATTGTTCTGTTCTTGACCTTCATTAATAAAAAGTTGGTTTGCTGTATGCCGCGAAGGGAGGTTTAAGGAACAATCACTGGTCAATGCACCAAAAATTGAGCGTAGATGATATGTCTATCGAGAAAAATATGGTTAATCTTGAGACTGGAATAAAGCGCCATAGGTAGAGGATACACCAAGCACCTATCTCAACGTGGGACTGCATTGGCTATATCGGGGTGGTAAGATGGTGATGACCTTGGTGAATGGTATGCTTCACATATTGATTTCGGTCAACACGCGATCGTTGAGCTACATCTCCTGCCTATTTATGTGATAAGCCATGATGACAGGAAGACTTACCGGTTATAATCTTTTACGTACTTAACCCCCAAGTATAGCGCATTTGAAGTTGGAGGAAACTAATCAGAAGTATATCTTGACCTTGAAAAAGACTCCCAAGCTTTGAATCATTATTTTGTTGGTTTTATTTTCCATTGAGATAAGCTATTTTACATGTTTTTTGTTTGAAAAAGATTATACCTCCTTATGATTCTTTAGGTTGGACAAGGGGGTTTTATGAAATGTCTTTATCTATTATTTTTTTTTAATATTTTGATGGTCACAGTATCTCACAGTCGATGTCACGGCATTTCTAATCTTCTGTATACAACGTCAGAATTCTCTCTGGTTGAGCTGATTTTTCCAGAATGAAGTATGTACAGGTTTGTATAGTCAAAAGGTAAACGGTAGGACAATCCTAGAGGGCATAGAGAGGCACGTCGATCTAATTTCGAGCCGTGAGATTTCTTTCTTATGTGAAAAGCAATCTGGTTTACTTTAGTCATAAATATGGGATATGAATTGCCCACAATTTAATTGATGTGTAAAGAGCTTAAAACATTCAACTTTCTTTATGTCAAATTTGCTCTTTAAGCGTAAATTAATTTATTTTTTCATTTTTTTTTTTCTACATAGAAAAGTGCTTGATTTCACTAAGAAGCTACGGTTTCTGCATAGATTAAAGTACGTGATTTAATATAACTCTTGCCAAGTCTCTATTAGTACTACTAGTAAAGATAGGGTAGCGCCACTTAGCTAATCGATGGAAGACTTGTATGATAATCATTGGATGCATGAGTTAAAGTAGAATACATGCTAGTGAAATTACATAAAAAAGTAACAGTAAAGGCAACTGATATTGAGGACAAGTGTTCAAAATATGTGTACACTTTTGATCATGAATCTTTGATAGGTGGAGGATTAAATCTCACCTCTTTTCACCTATCGTTACTTAACGAAGTATAGATGTGTATCATATTAGTAGTAATGTTGGATAGGAATATATTTGAATGTATGACTACAAATAGCACCCAGAGAAAGAAGAAAGAAAAGATATTGTTGAATTTGAAACTGGAGACCTGAAGGCAAAGAGTGAAAAAAGTAGTGACGTGAGGAGTGTATTATTTGTCAATTGTTTAAATGGAATTTAGAGCCAAGATTTTCTATAGCTGTAAAATGAAGCCATGTGTGTTAGAAATAGTATTCCAGAGCCTATGTTAGAGGTATGGTTGAAAGTGTTATAATTCTTGAAACATACACTAAAGGGAACTCTGGGTTTATTGTATCCTTTAATTGAGGGTTGGAAAAATCAGTTGTAATTCCACATTAAAGAAAAAAAATAAAATTAAAAAAAATATCAAGGTTGTCAAAAGCTAATATAAGTTCAAGTTCATGTTTACAAATAACAGTGAAAACTCTAGTCTTATTCTACCATCTCATCTTGCCAAATTCTCTCTGACTTTGTTTCTTCATTATAAGTTTATGATTATTGCCTTCATAGTTATAATTTCATGCATGCAGCATTATAGAACTTAAGTAGGGTTATATATTTCSAAGGAATTATTACCCGAAGTATTCATTATGGAGTACTGATCTTGTATTGCGTTGGGACTTAAACTTTTGAAAAGTTAATTTGATTTGTTTGAACTAATTAGTGCACATTTTCTTTCATGTAAGATCATCTCAATTACTAAGTGGGTTTGTTTGATGGAGGGAACAACATTTTTTTTCTTGTAATCTTGTTTGTTGATGATTGCATTATATAAGATATTTGGTTCATGTAGCCAACTCCACTTATGAGATTAAGGCTTTAATTGGTTGTTTCACTATTATTTCATAAGTAATAGAGATTTTTGTTGCAAAACAAGTGGTTCTTGTCTAGGGGTTAAGTTTTGTATTATGGGATCAAGCATTCAAACCCCAAGAAAGGACTTTTTTTCTCAAGGTGAGTAGCCTACTGTGCTAGGTTCAGTGTACTAATTGTCCAGTAGAATGATTCTTTTCACCTAGTATTWAATTAAATACAAATATATGTATGASAATATATCCATGGGTTGCTAACTTGCTAGTTGCTACCCATGTAAAATTGGAGGGATCAAGACAAGAATACTCATGTCCCTGAGTTGTTATGTTGCTTTTTATAYTCCMTCCGTAACTAAAAGGAATCAACAAATTCTATTTTTGGGTGTAACAWAAAAGTTTCTACAATTTCACCCTTTTCTTATATAATAAAACAAGTTCACTTTATTTACATTTTCGCCATTACTAAGTGGTCCCCTTCTTTTTTCTCCCTCTTCTCATTTTACCCAAATAAACCCACTAATCTATTATTACCAAATTATGCTAATCCATTTGTWATTTTTTTTCATTGACGAGGGAGTATAAAAAATGATAATGTCTAATATCCTATGGAGTATATAAAAGTCTCGAAGGTAGTCTTAACTCTTACAATCGGAATCTTCTTTACACACACACACACTATACATCGAATCAATCAAAGTCTTCAATCCCATATAGGGGTCGACTAACATGAACTAAAAGTGAGTTATTCCGGGAGGTCATCCACATAGTTTTCCTCCTCCACTCTCTACGCATCGAGAGCCTCAACTCTTCTTGCAAATTCTAAGTGTTTCAAATCCTTTAACTCCTTCCCACCAAGCTATTTTGGTCTCCTCTACTATAGTAAATCTCCCAAATCCCATTCATCCCATTCTCCCACTCTTCACATCGGTGTCCCCTGAGTCTCCGCTTACATGCCAACCAACACAAGCTGTTTCCTAACTTTGCTTGGAATATCTGCAAACTGCAAACACCAACTTTCCTGCTTTCCTGTTGATAACTTCATTTCTTATGCCGGTACCGTTAGGAGTGGTTCCCGCTCATCCATCTCAACATCCGCATCTCGATACCCCTACCTTTGAAATGCTCCTTCTTTGGAGCCCCAACATGGTCTAATAGCACTCCTGTAGAATTTCCCTTTAGTTTAGAGGATGCTTCATCGGCACAACATATCCCGTAGCCCTCTCCATTTGAAGCCACCCTGACTTAATCATGTGATCCACCAACTTCGCCCATATCACCATTCTTTTAAGATTATAGAACCCAAAGATACTTAAAGCTTTCACTCGGATGGTCAGAATACTCAATCTTACTCCGACTTAGCTTTAAATCCCGAGATTCCAATCTTTTCTCCATGCCTCCCAACTTGGCAGTAACCCAGATAATTTCCATCCACCACTGCAAATAACATTACACCATGGTACTATCTGTTTGCCTTGTGCACTTTATCTATAAAACCAATGCAAAAAAAGGAAAATGGCTCAACACGACCCTTGAGCAAACCGATTGTATAGGAAAGTCCTTTGTTAATCAATTAACAAGTCCTGACAAAAATTGTGAACACCCCGGTACATGTCATTAACGGTTAATATATATTGGTAATACCTTTTTTCAAAAACTTGGTCCACCAAAGTACCTCTATTGTACTATGGTCTTGCATAAACCTTTTCTAGATCAATGAATCATATGGAGTTCTTTCTCTCACCCTATAATCCACATTTGTTAACAAATGACAAATTGCTTCCATTGTGGATCTCCCAAGCATAAAACCAAACTGGTTTTGGAGTATTCTTTCGATAGCTAGTGTTACCACTTAACTGATGTTTATTACCCTTCCCACAACTTCATCTTATGTGGCTTATAAACGGTTCCTATAGTTACAGCAATCCGAGCTATCTCCTTGTTTTATAAAACTGGAACCAAAGTGCTCTTCGCAGAATCTGAGGATCCTTGAAGTCTTTCAATCTTTTGAACACTCGTAAACCAATACAATACCAACTTACCCAAACACCCTCCACCGGTTAACTGTTATACATCAGGCCTAACACTTTCTACCCAATTTCAACCTCTTCAATGCAACCTTCACTCACTCTTCTAATCTTTCGTTACAAACCCCAATGAGTTCCTCCTTTCTCACAACGTTATCACGGCCCCTTGGCTTCCATTAAACCAATTCATCGCACTTTCTTCCAATCAGATATCATCAGCTAATCTATGGGTAACAACACTCTCTTTTGGGTACCTACAGTACGGCAACTTTGTGTATCCGCCCTCCTTTTGAGTCAGAATGTCATTTGAGTTTATTTACACTAATATACACGGTGAGGATCCCATGAGAACTCTACTTACATGAGAACTATGAGAACTCTTATATTTCTATATTTTTACTCTTCATGTTCACTGATTTAGTGTTAATTCTTGCACTTACAGTTTCATGTTCTACCAAATTTTTAAAACTTTATGTTCTACAATATTAACTTTTATGTTCTACAATTTTAGTCTTTATGTTTTACATATTTAATCATATCTTCACTTAAATTTCAGTTCTATAATTTTAGTCTTTATGTCTACGTATTAGTTTTCATGTTCTGCCAAATTTAACTCAAAAACTCTAACAAAAATTCCATTTTGCCTTACTTAGAATATTATGGTAAAATAGGCACCACATAGAATTTGAAAATCTCAGGACGTCACGTGGAAAATACCGTAAATTTCAAGGGATTCCCATGAAAATTCCCTAAATTATATTTATTCTAATTTGATAGATAAAAGCATTTCAAAAAAATGTAGGGGATTATTTCTTTATAAAAGATGCCAACATATTTTCTCAAAACTAATTTTGATGAAATATTTGATGCATTAACAATGGCTTTGCATCAAGGATCGGCGTTGGACCTTTCCTCGTTGGCATTGGTTATAAATGAAGTGACAAGGCCCAATTCAAGATGAGGCACCATTGGTGGATGCTACTTGCGGATATATGTGTTTTAGGCGATGAGACTAAAATGGGTAATGCTAATTGAACAATGGAAGACAAAGGGGAAATTCCAAGGATTAAACTTAAGTCGGAGCAAAACTGAGTTTTTTAGAAGTCGTTTTAGGTCACAAGGGGGGACAAAGATGACTGGGATGTTAGACGAAAAAGAAAATTATCGCCTATGAGTAAATGCTTAAGATCTTGGAGTCAATCATAAAAAAGAATATGTATTGACCAAGTTGGCTCAAAGGGAAAAAGGTTAGCGTGGCTTTAATGGAGAGCGACACAAGAGTGTTTGTGCATCGAAGCCATACCTCTGAGTTGAAGGGAAAATTCATACCGGACGCATATAGACCGAGTATTGCAATGTTGGGCCTCCAAAAAAGGAAAACATATTCAAAAGATAGGGGTAACCGAGTGCGGATGTTGAGATGATGTCAGGGACATACTCTGTGGGTTAGAATCAGAAATAAGTATTCGTGTGAAAGTTGGTGTTGTTTAGATATTGGCAGAGGATCTAGGGAGGTAGAGTGCAGATCGAAAATGACTTGGTGGGATGAGTTAAAAGGATCTGAAAATAGTTGGATTTTTATAATGAATAAGCTCTCGATCGGGAGGAGTGGAGGAAAGAATGTATGTAGGATGATTTCCCGGAACAATCAACTTTTGTTCATTTAGCCAATATCCCATTGTTAATGGAATAAGACTTATGATTGATTGTGATTCATAAATCCCCATTTGCTTATGTTAGTAGCATAGTAGAAAAATCAATCAATCAATAAATCAAAGCCTAATCCAATGCAGTAAAAAAATGTTATTCAACAAATATCTTTTGTATTTTATAAATTGAAATCATTAAGGGTATTAGTGTCATTTAGGAGGGGGGACATCATTACACCCCCTTCCCTKATGTAATAGAGATATATAAATATGCATTTTATTTGTTTTCCTTCAAATGCACTACTATTTGTCAATGGAACTCATAAAGCAACTTATTGCCATTATTTTTGATTTTCAAGATGTATATAATCCTATGCCCATTGAGAAAAATTGTGTCTGAAACTAATTCCCATTTGCAGATAATTTTCTTGGAGACCGTATGTAATGATCGTAGCATTATCGAGAGAAATATACGTCTTAAGGTCCAACAGAGCCCAGATTATGCAGAGCAGTATGTCTTTGTTTTTKATGTAATGGGTGCTATTTTCTTGGAATCATATTAATACTAATAATTACAATGTCATCAGGCCAGATTTTGAAGCAGGATATAGAGACTTTAAAAGCCGTCTAGATAATTATGAAAAGGTACTGACGTGTTCCTTTGTGTTTCTGATATTCTGACAATTCTGGTGAATTTATATAACTGCATTTTGCGTATTTACTAGGCTTATGAACCGGTGGAAGAAGGTTCTTATATAAAAATGATTGATACTGTCAGTGGAAACGGTGGGCAAATACAGGTGAGATCTTCCACCTCTCTTCACGTGCATTTACTTGCTTTATGAACCAATGGAAGAAGGTTCCTACATAAAAATGACGGATTCATTGTTTTATTCAAACTTACAAGAGATAATTAAGATCTAGTTCAAATTCTTTTCCCTTCACGTAAATGGGGGCAACTATTTTATTGATTGTTTATGTGAAATGAGGTGAAGTTCATAACTTTGGTCTGGACTAATTGTAGTCATAGTTTAATCTTATGGCTTCACTTTTCATTCACTTAAAACTCATGAATTGGGATGTGTTCGGTTAATTCTGTGTAGCTTCACTCRCTTAAACTAGTAAGTGTGGTTGAATKAATCTTAATTCAATCAAATCTAGTTTCTTTTCTTGGTGCTATTAGTTTCCAAATAACAAGGCATATTCTAGGGAAAATGGAAATATGTATAGCATGCATCCTATTTGGGGACTSGAGAAAATAATCCTGTATTGAAGCATAGCTATACTGTTAGTCTACCCTAATGTTAGTGAACTTTGATCTGTTATCCTACCTAAGCATTCCCAAAAGCTTATGTAGAAACTAGAAATTGAAAAATATTGTGATAGACTAGTTCTTCACCAAGTGTCTCACGGACTCAAACAAATTTGAAAGTATAGGCTTGCTAAGCTTGACTTTTGACTAATAATGGCAGAAAATACCCACATGCCATCTMCTGGGAAACAAACTTCTATATATTCAAGCTACAATATAACTGTATCAACATACTGCCTCAAATCTGCTCTGTTCTTGTACAATTCCCTTAGTGGCCATTAAGTGACTTTGTCCTGTTCTCTCCTGCTGCTTCTGATCCCTCCTCTTGTTGTGGTTTCTGGTTATGCATCCCACCAGCCTTTCCTTTTGGAGTGTAAACCGTAATGGACACAATATTATATTAGAGTGGCAAAGTTAATAMCTTTTCTTGCAATCCCAATCATTTGATTCCCTTAGGAAATTTTGTTAAAGATTAAAGAAGATGAATAAATGGGAACAAGGATGAGGCATATCCGAACATGTAAAGTGCTCACATGAAAGCTTTTGGTGCATCAAATGCAAGCAATCCAAGTGGGGAGATTTAGTTATTTGAGTGTATGGGTGATGATAAACTTTAGGTACACCCTTTTATGGGTGCATCTTGACAACCCAAGCTTCATATCAAAAGCTTCATGTGGTAGATCATGTTATCGAACTTGATTAGTTTTACCATTCACAACTTTTGTATCTTCTCTTTATTTGTGAAGAAATCTTCAGGCTTGTCTCGTGTAGTATTGATTTTATTATTATCAACTGAGACTAGGAGAGCAGAATTGAGAGCCTCTATAGTTACTTCAAACATTTCGTTTTTCATTTCAACGTGCTTAGTCTCTCATGCTTTCTTCGTATTGCATCTATCTTTGTGATCGGCCTTAGTTAGTTAGTTGCTTTAAAACTTCTCTCCTTTTATCCTACACTAGTGGTTTACATTAATAGTTAATACGTTGCTCAAGTTGGTGAGAATGGGGAATGTAAGGCATTCTTGATGTTTCAAATATATCTTAAATTTTGGTGTGTTGAATAAAAAATAGACTATGCAGGGGACTAAATGTAGGATAATTATATAATATAAAACTTTTGCATGTTTAATTTCTTCTCACTTATTACAATGAACAAATTTTATCTAATAAAAAAACTCTAAAATGAAAAAAAAAAATTCTAAAGTTTCTGCGTAACTAATTGATGATTTAACAATATATAGCAAACTTCTGCTTATTACGGTTTTGTTGATTATTAGCTTTACGTATAATTATCTAGATAGTTATTGATGTTTTATTTTAAAGTTCAGGGATACATGAAGCGTTTGAAAAGTTCGGGGTATATGAGATATTAGCAATACCTCGGCTATAAATTTATGTTTTGATTATAACATAATACTGTCGAATAATTTCAAATTTTGCTTGAATAACCCCTTATTAATATATATCCTTTTCGCAGATGAATAACATAAGTGGATACCTTCCGGGACGAATTGTTTTTTCTGGTATGTTAACTACCTTCAATTCTTTCAGTATCTATATTTTCCTGTTGCCTCTTTTACCCTTCTGGACATTCTGGTTAAAACATGCACAATAGGTGGCCTTTGTTGATGCACGGAAAATTCTGAATTGAAGGCTGGATTTGCTCCATCTTTTAGTCAGAGATTTCTCTGTTCTGAAATGTTGACAAAGTTTTGACAAGTATGTGTTGAATGCGTTTCTTTTGCCTCTTGAAATCTACTGATCAGTTCATTTTAATATATAGAGAAGCCTAAAACACGTTTGAGTTGAATCGATATTTTATTCAACACACTATTGATGATGTTCTTGATGACTCCAATTGCTACTTTTGAGACTTTTCATGTTATTTGTGAGGGGCTCATCTCTCTCTTTCCTTTTTATTCTTTAACTTCCTTGCCTACTTTTTAAAAATTCAGTTCTTGATCCTCTTTTAGTATTTATCATTTGGTTGCTTTATCATCCGCACTTTTCATGTTTCTATTATAAAATTCCTTTCTTTCTTTTTTGCTTGGGCTATATCATGAGTCTTTTAAAATTCAAGCACAGGTACTTTACTAATGAAAGATTTGGAGAACACTTGTCTTTGCCTGGGATTTTGGTTTGCCTTTGATCACGACACTAGTATCCTTTCTGTTTTTGTATCATGATACTAGTTTAGCTTGTTCTAGCTGTCAAGAGAGATCTGATACATTGAATTATAGTAAATGCCCACGTCACCCCTCTCCAATATTATTACTAGACATGGTGAAATCAAGATAATGTCAGAGTCGGATTGGCGGTGATCTCTTTTGAGGTGAAATAGCATTCTCCTTGGTCTTTTTTTTGTTTATTTCTGTTGATGGTCTACATATATCAACTCCTTCCATCTATTATGTATTCTATTTTTGATGTTTGCAACCTGCAAATCTATTTCTGTGTGTAGTAGCTTGTTGCGTAATTATTGAATATATTTRGAAGATATTGTCTTGTAATGTCATGCCAGTCCTGCAGCATTGTTGGSCATATTGGCTGTTTTCCTTCTAAATATTCTAGACATAATTTTGGAAGCAACTCTCACATTTAGTCATTTTATGGCCAGTATAGTTAATTAATGAGAATCTCCAAGTTAGCTCAAAAGTTATAGTATGCAAAACTTTTTTTTTGACAAGTATAGTATGCAAAACTTTAATACTATTATATTTGTCAGATTTGACACACATAATGTATACTGACCTTTTTAAACAATTTTTAACCTATCTATCTATCTGACCTTTTTTGTGTTTTTGATATGAAGATCAAGAGAAAGTTTTGTGTGTGGCAAGCCACACTTGAAAACATGGTGTGGCAACATTTATTTATTAAATAATCTCTATTCTTTGACACATGTAACCTCATTTAATTTTTAAGGTATCGTTATTTTGTCGGTTAAAGTAACCTCAATACGTTCTATACGTAAAAATAATCAATTTTAAATAAGTAACGTTATTTGTTCTTTTAATTAACCCTACGTTTTTGTGTCGGCTACTAGAAGATAAATCTTGATTGTTTAAAATAGTAACCCCATTGCAYCATTATATTAACTCCTATTTATCATGGGTTCTCCATTTAAATTTCGTTTTAACTCCCAATAATCATTTAAATATCTTATATGAGGCGACCTTACCATTATGTGGCTTGTCTTTTTGTTTTTKAATCTTATCATTTTGCTTGTATGACTTCTTTTAGCAGATAAATTATTTCATGAATCTTTTTT
>SNQN01006325.1:0-16216 GCA_008642245.1 Bassia scoparia | reverse complement strand
TTTGTTTAACTTGTTGATATAATTTAAGATATAGTTGTTACCTGTACTCCCTTTGTAACGGAATAAATGCAACAATTGTATTAACATCACTCTCTCAATGCAAAATAAGCTAATAGTGGGTTAGGCAGTGAATTAGTAAAGTGGTCCCAAAAATAAAAGGAGGAAAATAATAAAGGAAGAAAAGACAAACAATTAGTAAAAGTGGTCCCAAAAATATGGTAATTTGCCATTAATAATTTACCAAATGAGGAAAGTTTGTACAATGTTGTAAGTTTTTTGTTACACCAAATATATAATTTAAAAAGTGTTGCAATGTTTTACGTTCAGAGGGAGTAGTTTTTATTTATTTAATTTGCATTAATAGTAAGTATTGATATAATTGTTACTCCATATATAGTATTGTTTGTTTTTGATTTAATTTATATATTTTTTGGGATAAATACGGGAAATATGATAAATTTAATTTAATATAATTTTTATTAGAATATGATTGTCATATGTTTTTTTGGCAATAATTGTTTTTTAGTGAGCTGTTAATCCGGGCAGTAGTTTTTAGATTAGAGATGACTGATTGACTGTAATGTCTAATGGTGCCAAATTAGGTATTTTTGTAATAGCACTGCACTTAAGCTTGAGCGAGTGCAATCTCATTGGCTTTTGTCAGATCTAGTTTACAATAGGATTGCAATCTTTTTTTATTTTTAATTTATAATTTGTTGTTTCAATGAGAACTAGAGTTTCCCTCCCTATCCYGCTAATGAAATGTTAYGTAGGTATGGACGAGCACTTTGCAGAGATCGATTCAAACTGCTAATCATATTGTTGGATTCCCCAAGGTAAATRCGTTTGAGAATTGCCATATTTGTCCAATTAAGTTCCATTTTGCATTTTCTTTATATATAGTATATGGTTCTTATTGCATGACTTAGATTACAAAGCTATGGTATGGTATRTTTTTCACTTGTAAATTGAACAGGTGCAATGGCGTGCACTTGATGAGATTAATGTAGGGGCGTGTGATGGAAAGACTTACTTAGAGATCAAGGAGAGTATGCCTCAGGAGTATGAGTATGTATCTCATTCACTTTACAAACAAATTTAATGCTGTGATTTTGTTTCAGAGATTGTTTAGCAGATGGAAAAGGAACATCTTTTTCTTTTCTTATGCAAACATTTTGTTTCTGATATGCTGGAAGTAGAGCTATGTTAGTGGAAGAAACCAGCTAATCCATGGATCATTTTGCTTAATGAACTTTAATTTAAGAATTATTAATTCCTGACAGTGCTTGTTATTAATGTACCACTATGAGTTGTACAAACTACTTTAAATACTTAATGTTGTGTAATTGGCTAATCAGATCACGTGAAAAAGATAAGCTTAGGTATCGCTATCCTCGAGGAGAATCGTACTTGGATGTTATCCAGAGGTTTGTATCTACTTCTACTGAAGACTGATTAATGAATCTTCGATATCCTACTCTTCTCTGGCTGTCATGAATTTTTCATTTATTTTCGAGAGAAGGAACTTTTAGCGAATCTGATATCTTCTATCTAAAGATTAATTGCGGTGGAGCCTTGAGTTTATTGAGTTTGTGAGGCGTCAAAGACACTGTCTTGTAGTTAACATGTTTTCAATTGCGTGAGGGATTATGTATTACTATTGTTCGGATTACGTGTGATATTATTTCCAAGTTATAAAGTTGCTAGGTGAAATAGTCTGGGTGACAGTTACTGGTCTATTTATTGCAGGCTGTTCTGAGAGCATTATTTGCGTAACTTGCTTGAAAGCTCTAAATGAAAATACAGCATTGGGTATTTTTATATATTTTTATTTTTATTTTTTGTGGCAAAGGTCCACTGCTCTGTAGATTTGATCTGTTTGGTCTGGATTGTGTGTGGTTTTTATATAGATTGATACCAGTTTTCTCATGTCTGTTGAGACTGCTTAAAACCTGTAAGCTACAGAGAGATGTGGTTGCATAATCTTGTGTAGTGCTGGCTGTGTTCAATGGGTTATGTTAGGAGGTTGTGTGTCAGTAGCGGATGATTGATGCACAGAGGGGAAATGATTATATATTTAGAATATTATTTTGTTTATAAATATTCTGTTGATTTTTTAATGGTTATTTTGTTTGGAAAGGAATAGAGAGTTTATAAAAGGTTTTCTTGAAGATTTAAATCAACTTTGTAAAACTTTTTGATTAGCATGTTACTGGGCACTGTCTGTTACTATAGGCTTGTGTGGGGAGGCCTAAATATGTGAAATGAGCTGAGTCGTGGGGCCGATGATGGCGTTTCCCAAACCATAATGTGTCATTGTCACGACTTAGTATAGTGTCATGACGTTCAATGACATGCATGCTCTCATGTTTAGTTTGTTTGTTTTTTAACATCTTTGGAAATTGTTATAATTTCTGGCCAAAATCGCACTTATATGTTAATTGCTTTGATTGCGTCGGCATTGGCAGACTGTGTTTGCAAGAATTCTGATGGCGAAATCGTACTTTTGAGGGAATGGATGTATTCTGGTCATTTGGGAATGTATTCGTTTAGTGCGATAGTTGTAGTTCATGGACGTTTGCTAATGTTAGTATTACGTGTATAGGTACGGTAAGTGCGTTAGGGCACGAGGACAGGAAAGGTCGTGCACACACTCATAGGATGGCGAAAGCTAGGGAGTCACGGTGTGGAAGAGAACACGATCAAGCTTTGGATGATGGTGATAGACTCGTCCCTTTTGTTCTTCAGAAAATGGAAGTGTTTTCAAGTTATGTGTTCCGAGATATTTCGACAGTCATTATATTTTAAATGAATTTCGTATTAGAAGCGCAATGGTTCATGGTCAATATTACCGCAGATTGAATTTTTGGGTCTTTGGTTTTGTTAATGACAGTTGAATTTTACATAAATTGGTAAGTATAGTATTGCGTTGTTTAATTAGTGTAGTGATTGTATTACACTACACGTTTGTGCTGTTACTATGGGCTATGTAGTATGGTGATTAGCAGGAGTACCTCGTGCAGATTAGGAGGCTAGGGAGCTAGGATGTTTGCATACAGTTTGGAGCCGATAAAAGCTTTGGTTGAGAATTATGGGACCGATTTTGTATTTCAAAATTCAGCATTTTTCTTACAAGAATAGTTTTGAGTTGAGACAATTGAACTATGGAAGGGATTTGCTGGTGAAATTGTTATTGTAGAGTAAGAGGGTGTAAAGCATTAGGAAAAGTAGAGAGAGAATGATGAAGTATAAAGAATGAATGGGTGTAAGGTTTGGAAAAGAGTAGGAGGGATAGATAATAAGAGTAATGTGGAGTGTGTGATTAGGACAAAACAACAGAGAGAAAGAAGTGAAGTCATAACTTTTATGTAGAATGATGTATTCAAGATCAAATTTCAGAGACGGGCCAATGAGATCATAATCATTAATAACAGGAGTCTTGTTTTCCTCTATTCTTTTCTTTGCCCTTCTTTCTGTTACTGAGACAGATAATGTTGTGTTCATCTCTCCTTTCCCGAATTTCCGAAAAGAATTAGGTTAAGCATTTCCCAAATTCACTCACATTCGTCAGCTTTGCGATCGTTCCTGTTAAATTCCTCAATGTTCGTCTAGTATCCGTGCACTGCAACTGTCGGCGACCTGCTGGCCTAGTGTGCGTGTGCTTTTCTTCGTTTTCTTCTTGGCTAGTTTAGGCGGGCGCACAAAGCAGAAGCGCTGGTTGGACTATTTGTTTGTTGTGAGCGTCATTGTGGCTGGTTGTCGTGGATTGTTGCACCCCCCCCCCCCCCCCCCTGTTGTGCCTGTTGGTTTGGTGCGTATGTCGCAGTTTGACACTGAGCCCGAGTCTCGCTCTGGGTTGCTCCGTGCTCTTAAAGCGTAGCGTAGCGGACTGGTATGGTGCTGTCGTCCCATCACAACCGAGGCGGCGGTCGCTTCTATTTTTGATTTCATTTCGTGTGTCGGCAAAGTACTGAGTAATGGCGTGTATGCTGTTGTGGTACTCTGGCGATTTCGTAAGTATTTCTAAAAAGGGAAAAATTAAAGGGTATATCCACTTTTGTGGGTCTTCCAATAATAACGCTTGGATTATTTGGAATATCAACCTTTATGGCAATTTCCAAAATGCACACTCAATGAATTGAATCCCGGGGTTGTGACTTGTTGATTTCGTTAATTTGCTCACGTGTCGTTTCATTGGTTGTAATTAATTAAATAGAAATTAATTAAACTTAATTTAAATTATACGTACTAATTTACATCCCACCACACACGACACACCACGCTGCCACGTGTGGTCGACCGGCACAACACCTGACAGATGGCCGCTAATCCTACGACCGACAGGGTTGTGGACGAATCACCATCCACCACCATACGAGGCAGTACACTAACAGGCACACGCAACTCTCCCTGTATCTTATCTCTCCTCCTTGCGATGACGAACACTCATACAGTCCAATTATACAGGGCACACTCAAGCGAACACATACCACTGACCCACCTCATGAACACACCACGCCAATCCCTACTGTATTCATCAAGTCGAACACTCACCCATTTCAATTCAACTCAATCGCACACCTGACACACAATTCACAACTACGGGCACAGCAGCTATGCGCTAATCACACACAGCGGACCTTCGCACCCATCTTTATTCACAAGCACAGAGGACTGCACCGTACTTACAACACGAGAATCGAGGAGAGAAGATAACATAAAGAGGAAAGGAGATAAGAAAAGGAGCAGAGGAGATGCGGAACGATGGTGCGGTGGGGTTCGAGGTTGGAGCCAGGCTCATACGATCTAGCTACTATATCGTCCAATGTCGACACAGCAGGTCACAATACGCAAAAATGTCACCACAGCTCACACCAAAGTCTATCCTAATGCCGGCACGTGATAAACAACGAACTCTGGAACGTCAAGATCGGACCTGACGGTTAGTCCCAATCAGACCAACACATCCGCACCAACATCAACCAAGAACAAGCACCACGTGAGAGGAGGGGCAGGAGAGATAGAGAGATAACTGGTAGGTGAGGAAGAGGAGAAGGAGAAAGAAATGTGAGTTTTAAAAAACGGAATAAAATGAAGAAAAATGAGTTTTAACAAAAAGGGGAAATTTTTTTTAATTCCAATTCTTAACTGTCTGTAACAGAGTTCAGTCACGGGTTCTATTTTTTGGGAGATACATCCAGCTAAAGGGGTACGGTATTATTTGAAATAATAGAAAGGGTTGATTTCATTTTTGGAAGAGACTTGAGAGATGCGGTAGGAATTTAAAGCATTTTAAGGTATTTTCTTTGCCTAAGAATAGCGATAATTTGATGTATTGAATAGTGGGAAGATTGATGTGAGTTATTGAATGATAAGTAATGAGCTTAGAGTTTTGATTGAAGAATTCCAATGTATCATTACGTTCTAACAATGAACAGATCATGATTAATAGTATGTTCTGGTGTACGGTAGAACGGTATGTTCTTAGTTTTCAATTGCTTCAATGGTGTGATTACTAATAGTTTTGTATTTCAATTTTCAATTTCGGTAGTTTACTCGTTTGTGTTGCTCGGATGGGTGGTTAGATCTGGTGATTGGTTGGGTGTTGGGCTTGGTCTGTGTGGTTTTCGTTGGATTTGATGTCATTTTAGGTATCGAGCTGAGTACTGCGGATGCTCTGAATGTGCCGTCCTGAAGAAAATTCACTAATCGCACATGTTCTGAAAAATATGCATCTGAAACATATAATTACGAACATGTATCCAGTAAGGTGTCATCTTATTTGTTTCAGTTTGAGGTTAAGTAAGAGTTGGTTAAATAAGTGAAAGAGAAAAATGATGCAAAGTAATTGCGTTGTGTTTTATTAGTTGGGTTGTTTTGTTGTTTATTATCATGTTTAATGTTTTTGACCAATCCACAGTAACTCTATTTATTGAAAAAGTTTTTATTTCAATATCGTGGGGTTAGGAAAAAGTAAGATAAAATACAATGAATAAGTCAATGGAGTGTTGTGATTAAGGAAAGTCAAGAGAGAGAAATAGTAGTGGAAAGGATTAAAATAAGTTTTTTTTACTGAAAAATGGAAGAATGGGAAGTTGTTGTTCGTATTAGTTGATAGAGTATATTTATGTACCATGTTGTCAAATAGAGGATGCATCAAGATATAGTCCGGGCGGCCCGATAATTATTTTTAACGGGCTTGAGACACGATTATTTCCGACACGAAATGGCCGGGCTTGGTCAAGATGTTTTTCAATATTTGCTGCGGTCCGTCAGGCTTTGCACGGTTATTTTTATATCATTTTAGTTGATTTTTTTTGGGCCCGACTGAATACGTTTCGCCAAGGCCCGTCCATTTTTTGCGGTGTTGTGTGAGAAAAAGTTTAGGGCTGATGTTCAAAGCCGTCCGCGGCGAGTTTGAAGGGCTTAAATATTCGAACTAAGGCGGCCAAGTGGTCATGATCATCATTCTCAAATAGCTCGTATTGGAGGGAGTATATTTGCTTACGTGGAAGCCCTAGTTGTATTTATGTTAGAGAGAAATTCTGGAAATTCTCTTTTATGGTGTGGGAAATTGTTGTGTTGTCACTTGGTAAAAAAAAAAAGATTGTTTGTTCCGACTTAAATGTTCAAGCTATTACTATGGAATATGGACTGGTAAATCATCATTGGTCGAGGTCCAATTTTCAAATTGTTGTAGAGGCGGGTGACGACTAAAGTTGATTTTTGACAAATTACTGTGATCATCAACGCAGTTTACCACTAATATAGTTATTTTAATGATACTAGTATTTAGGTCCGGACGATGTTTCGCTTATTTTTAAATTCATATTTATAGATAAGTAATATATATATAATTTAGTAAGTATGTGTTTATATATAGTTGCTAGAGTATGTTATTATTGAGTTGTATTCTAATTTTTTAATGAATGGCAAGATCATAGTATGTTATTTTTAAAATAAGAATCCGCACATAACTCGTCTTGTTGTATCTATAAGAAAATTGTATGATGGAATAAAGTTCAACTTTATAGAAATTTCAAATTTTATTTGGAAAAATATTTCAAAAGATTTTATAAGTTTTAGTGAGTATATTGAGCAAATACATATTTCAAAGATTTAAAGAAAACTATAATTTTGTAATGTAGAGGCAGGCTTCAAATTTTTAAAAGTAAGTATATACAGACATTTGAATTCAGATATTTTGGTTTGGAAAGAACATATAAATATGTATTTCATTTTTTTTAAAAGTAAAATATGATGGGAAAACTGAGTATTTTGGAGGGGAGGTTGTGGTGAATGTTTATTATTGTTTTAGAGGTTAATATCGCAATCAGTAATCATATATCCTTTTAGTTGCAATGCGGTTATTGATTAGGAAATATCACCCATATTACATAATTAATATCATTTAATGTGTAAAGTAGGCCACAATATATTTGGGTCAAACGAATATAAGTATCAAGCCATATAATGATGGTATGTGGAGAATGTGACTACAAACAAAAGCCAGTTAAGAAATAAAGAAGAATATGTATTAGTGTATATTTCTAGAATAGTATTACCGCTAATTTGCTTGTAATTAGTGATGGGATTATATTTAGCATACTGAAAAAGTATGATATATGAAAATCACGGTGTGAGTGGTCACATTTCAGCAATGATGATTTATGCAAGTATATTATTGAAGTCGGCGATGTAATGAGCAGCATAATTTGATACGTGAACTAGTTGTTCCTGAAATGGTGTCCAATGAATAATTGGTTTTAGAGTATTTGTTATACTAGGGATGATTATGAGATTTGTAAAGCGTCTATACGACATACAAGAAAAAATAAATTATTAAGAAAATATTTAATGCAGAGGATCATAAGAAAAAAACAAATGTACAAAGGAAAATACTGTTGCTATTTTAAGGGGAAGTTAGGTTAGCTGAATATAAGAATAACAAAAAAAACAATATAATCAAAAAAATATAATATAAATATATAATAAAAATAGTTGATATGTAACGTAAATATTGTAATAATAAAAGCGGGAATATAGACGATGATGATAGATGAGAGTAAGAGAAGAATTGGGATGAGAAGTGAAAAAGGCATAGATAGAAAACGAATAGGAAAGAAAAAGATTGATAGAGAAATGAAGAGATAGAGAGAAAAATAAATGCGTCTTTGTAGTAATAGATATAGTGAGTTATATTGTTCAATATATAAAGAAAATAAATAATATAATTTATAGAAGTAAAAAAAATAAAAGAATAAATTAAAGAAAAATTAAAAAATAAAGAAAGTTATATAAAAATATACAAAAAAAAAAAAAAAAAAAAAGATAAGAAAAATTAATGAAATAATTAGAATAAATATAAATAATAGTAAAATAAAATATAGAGAAAAGATATAGATGTTAAGAGAATAAAAAAAAGTAAGAAATAAAAATAATATAATAAAATAATGGATTAGAGTATATAAGAAATAGGAGAGAAAAAAAAAAAAAAAAGATAGATAAAGAAAAAGGAAGGAGTTGGAAAGAAGTAAAATAACCAGAGAAAGAAGAAATGATAAACGTATGTGTTAACCTAGAGAAAAAGAATATATAATAATATAAGATGAGAGAATATTAATAATATATTAATATTGTATTAAATGAAATATATATAAATATAATTAAATGAACTAATAAAATATATAAAATATTTAAAAAAATAAAATAGTAAGAATATTTATAAGATGAAAAAAATGTTCTGTTGGTGTTTTGAGCTGGTGAAGCCGCGAAAGATATTAGATGGTTAATAGAAAAAAGATAAAAAGTCTGAAAATAGAATAAAAAAGAGTGAAATTGTAATAATTAAAAATGTAATTATAATGAAATATGGAGTAGAGGGGGGGGGTGACGGGTCGTTCCAGCCCCTTACTACAAAATATATATTATGCTTAGTGGGAAGGGTAGTAAGGTAATGCATAGATTGTTGTTCTAGAAATAACAAAATTGATAGATAGAATAAGAGTACATAAATATAGAATCGTAATCGAATACTGGAATACAGACAGTTAGATAAAAAATAAAGAAAATATAGAAAAAAGGTCTATAGAGTACATTATAGAAAACGGAGGTAATGGCTTAGAAATTGTTCTAAAAAGTGGTAAGCTTAGATGAGTTTAGCTTTTTTAGAAAAATAAAGTAAGAACTAGGAATTAATTAAAAGATAATGACAAGAGATTAATCAGAAATCATAAAAAAAAGACTTGAAAATGCTAACCAAATATACATCTCCAACCTCTATTTGAATTTTCACATTTTTAGGCATTTTTGAATTTACTGAGTACAAAGCATGGGTATCGGCGTGCAACAAAAAGTAAATTCAAGTGTCTAAGTATGTTTATTTTTATTTTAAATAATGAGCCTAATTATTAGCAATGGAATAATAGAGATTAATCATATAAAATTTGAAGAATATTTGCTAATAAAATTTAATTTGCTAACTTGAAATTATTCGTTTTAGGAAGGCATTGTTTGATTTAAGTTACAGAAGGCGATGGGTGAAATCAAGCTGTTCTATTATGATAAGTGAGGGGGGGAGATGTTCGCCTTTGGCAAAAAATTCAAGAAATGCATTAATGATTCTGATATTTAGAAATTCCGAAAAGAAAGTATTCGATTTTATGAATTTGTCATAATTGCGCAAGTAAGTTAAGATATGTATAAGATCAAACTTATTAAGGGTATGAGTTTCGGACTTCTATTATTGGAGACCTCCCCCGCTAGTAATGGTCTATTGTACTTATCAAAAGCATGTTTTGTACTGTTGTAGTTGTTTTTGGCTTTCTTTGTGAACAGCCAATGCTAAAAGACGTAATTGTTCATGTAATTTTTAATGACAATTTAATATACCAATCTAAATCATCTTAAGAAATACTGTATCTAATAAATGAATTTTTAATTTTTTTATTTGAAATGCGTAAACTTGGGAATTGTGTTAAGTATGCAACTGTAACTTGATTTGTAAGGAATCATGCATAGAATTGTATAGGGTTGTGATTATGTGCGATCTGATGGTTAATGTAAGCAGGGCGATATTATTTGGACTCAAAGTGGTGCACATAATTGAACCTGGTATAAATATGTTGGAGTTTGATTTATTAAATCAATTCAGAATTGATTAAGAAGAATTCCGATGAAATTAGTGGGGTTAGTAATACTAATTATATGTTATTAGAAGATTATTTTTAGTTTGTAATGAGGGTACATAGTTTAAAGAAGGGTTATTGTATAATTGTATTTTTGTAATCATGTGAGATTAGTCGCTCGGTGCTAAAAACTGGTACAACTTTGTACTATAGTACTTCTCTATCTCACCACACAACAAGTCAAAGTTGGTATATCCGCATCATCACTGACAGCATTCTTGGCTCGGACCCTTGTAGCTACAATTTAGCTTAAACTAATCATATCATCTTCTTTCTCATCCTGACAATTTTGAGCTTAACATAGCGACTATCGGATCGACACTGTTTTCATTCACATTGCTGACAAGTTTAAGCTGGAACAACGCTGATATATGATTAGTTGTTTGTTGCTACATTGGCTGGGTGCCTCTTATTCGAATGATTTGACTAAAAATAGTAAAACTGATCTCAGTTGTAATCATCAGTTGTTTATCTAAAACTCAGATCTTGCTTGCGCCATACATAAGATTATCTTGTCTTTCCATCTTTTGAGTTAATTGATTGTACGACCCGTATATATATGACTGGTGGGCACGCTTGGTAGTCGGTGTGTGCGTACGCAACCAAATCCTCTGAGTTTCAGTGGCTTGTATTATGCCGAAGTGAGCCCTACAAACGCCGAAAGCACGTAGTATGTAGTCTTGCTGAGCGCATTGAATACCGTTTAGTCGTACGCGATCACTTGGCTACTCCTGCTTGTTCTGTATAAGGTCTGTTGTGTTCTATGTACTAACTTCTTTCCTGTGTTATGTTTATTGTCTTTATAGGATTATTTATAATAGTATCTAAGTGATCTATTGACTATGTAATCACCTTTCATGCTATTTGTACTGATAGTAATCAAAGATAGTATTTTGCTATCTTTGACAGAAGTATCATGCTTATGTATTATTAATTATGTATTAATTACTGATTCTATTTAATATTCACTATTATGTTAGATTAGTGCGGATGTAGTCATTAAATCGTTACATTTCGTATTACATTATATTGACTATTGGTATTCTGCTATATTACTTATTACTATTACTATTGTGTTATATTTATTGAATTATATTCTATTACTCTATTATATACTATTTATATCAATTACTATTTTTAAGCTATTATGATTTACTATGTATTTCACTATTTAGTTACTATTACTGATCTAGATATTCATACTTATGTGAGATAACATCACACTAATTATCGGATTATTGTTAATGCTATTAATATTTATTTTTTGGAGCTATGCTGGGCTATGATTAGTATGGTCTACTCACATAAGGAACTTTTTTTTTTAGTCACATTATTAGTTCTAATGGTTGATTTATATACAGTTGGTATGATGTTAAAGCAAGTATATTTTGTATAACGGGTCACTTGTACATCAAACTAGCTAGTGTTAAGGGTCATATTAAAATAGTTTTGTGTGTAATAGAGATGATTGGGATTTTTGGTTGTTTTAGGAGAATATGCGATTTAGGGATTGGGATTGATCGAATTGCGTGCTAGGATCTCTATGTGTGTGTTATTGGAGAGGATTGGAGGTTACGTACAAGTTGTTAGATCCTTGTATGAAGGATGATTTTATATGTCTGTGGTTTAATGTGTGAAATAGGGAAAATATTGTTTGTGTACGAAATAATATTATATGAGTACTATTTAGTATTATCAATGTAATGTGTGAATATTGATGTTCGGCTAAGGTTGTTGTAAATGTGTTTAATATGATTGTATGTATAAAGGATGTATTGAATTGTAAATAGTTTCAAAAAAGTTATTCGAGAAAATGGTTTACAAAGGTGAACTGAAGTCAATTATAATATGGATATCCAGTTCGTAGGGATTGGAGGTCAGTTTTATAGGCGTACAATTGTGATTATTCTTGAATCATTATGCACGGAGATAAATGATAAGATATGATTTGTATGATCGTAGTCTTGTTCTCGTATACGCTTATGCAAGGAGTACTAGCTTGGGGTTGGGCACACTTAGGAAGGAAAACTGAATTGAAGAGTGAAATGGCAAAGTGTATTGACATTTATTTATTATTATTAGTGTGGATTCTAAAATTTCATATGAAATTGTCTGTACCTATGGATGAATTTGAATATTAGTGGTTGGTAGATACTTGTCTTTTAGAAACATGTTTGATTACTCATTGACTTTACGATATCTGGTGAATTGTATGTGACTGGATTTTTCCGATACGTCCGTATTTCTTATTTGTTTTGGCTTGGGTACTTTAATTGTTAGATAAGTAGATAGGTGATAGATGATCTATATTTGAGTGCACTGGGGGTAGCAGTTGGGGTCAATCACCCTAGTTTAGGTTTAAGACGATTTAGTATATTTTGTTTGGTTTGTGACTATAGTATTGGAACGCATTTATTATTATACTAACTGTCAGTTATATATTTATGGATTATAGTATTTTATCGGAGAAGTGTAAACGTACCTTAATTGATATGTTGATGAGTATGAGATTATTTTAACGGTTGTTTCATAACGAAATTGGAAATATGGAAAGTGTTTTTTTTTGTGATTTATTCTATATGTGAAGGATTTCATTAAGGAGGTATTTGTTTGGTTTTTTTGAAGGGGGGACACCATAATTCCTCCCTCGTTATTTATATAAGAGATTAGGAGCAAAGTTTTGAATAACCTAGCTAGAGTGTGGGAGCCAAATTGAGAAATAACTCCAATGATTTATTTTTTATTCATTCAAATGTGTTAGAAGTTTGTAAGTAGACACTCCAGAATTTTAGATGCCGTAAACTTACCACATTTTGTGGGGCAGCACTTATATGGGTACATTGATATTAAACCTCGTACAAAGTCGGTTTTTCTCTCGACAATATGTTTCAGCTCCACTTGTGTAAAATTCCCGTCTCCGTGGACTGGAAATTCAAATTCCTTTCAAAGCAAGAATTGAGGTTCTCAGTTTGCGGTTTACTTCAGAATTCGAGGTGTTTAATTAAAATTCTTTATTTTTTGTCGAAAATCAAGTTTTCTGAAGTTTTCAAGAAGCAGTTGTTGTGAATAGGATTTTTTGTCCCGAATTATGTAAATGTGAATGGGTTAATGTCAAACTCATGAATGATGATTTGTTCGCAAGTCTACTTTTGTGAATCACGATTAATGTGTGATTTTTGAATCGACATGTTGTTTTAGCTTTTATTTCATTTTTACAATTAATGTGTGAAATCGGGAATTAGGCAAAGCGCAATGATTAAGAATGTGTGAGAGAATTAATCAAATTGATATAATTGGTGTATGACAGCAAGTTTGAAGGAAAGGGAGAAAAAAAGTGTGGAGTTAAGTAACACATTAGGACTAAACGTATACAATATAGTTGATTTCACCGTTATGGAGACTTACTGAATTTTTTAAGCTTCTGTGGACGCTGTGGTTAGATTCAGGTATACGGTAATGCAACCTTATGAGTGTGATATTATAAAATTAAAAAGATATTTAAAAAGGAAGATTATTGTTAATGTAGATATTGAATAAAACGTTAAAGGAAAGACCAGTAGTGGTGACACAGTTGCTTTCATATGCCTTGCCTGACCCACACACCCTTCTTCCTTCCCTTCTTCCCATTTAAATGGTAATCTGTGTGGCGCTCATTAATACATGAATTGAATTAACGAATGCGTAAATACTTATTATAATCTTAGAGTTACATAAATAAGAATAAATTAAGAAAAGGTAAGAGAGGTGATAGATCCGGACAAATGAAGTGAGCAGGGGACGACGCATGCGTGAGTGCAGTATACGAAGTGTTGAGGGATTGCGACTAAGTCGAAAGCTAGAGATGTCACAGAGATTCGCGACAGCTTACATGTCGGAAGAGAACGAGTTTTTAGTGGGATGGAAGCAAAAATAGAGGTGAAGAAGGTGGGAAACGAAATAAGCGGAGGCGAGCTTTAGGGCCCAGACGTTGCGAGTTATGGTGCTCATGTGTGATTTTCTTTGTAGATATTCGGGTGGTCTTTGGGGTGATGGTATAGGAAGATAAGATGAAGATTGGATGGGAGGAGCAAGAAGGAATGCAATTAATTGCAGAATTACAATATTGTTAGAGATTTTTTTTCTTAGACTGTAAAAAATAATAAAAATATTAAGTTTATGGTCTCAACCATTTATTTCAACAGTGTTAATTTGACCGGGAAATAGTGTTTAGATTCAAATGGTGAAAAATTTCAATAATCAAATCTCATTCATGAGGCTTAATCAAAAAAAGTTTGACAATTGCAGAGAGTTGGAATTGGAGTAAAGAGAGAAGGAACACATACTAGTTCAGTATGTGTTTTTGGTCATTTATGGCAAGGGGTACAAAGTCTTTTCCAAGGTAATTTAAGAAGAAGAATTGAGAAGGTGGGCCACAAAATGTGGAAGGTTAAATTAGTGGTTAGATTTTGGGGCAGTCATGGTTTGCTTAAATTGAGGTGCTTTATCAAAATAAATATAGATGAATGGGAGTATTTCAAATTGGTTAAACTTAGGGGGTGGTTATTTCAATTTTGCCTTGTATAGATATTATGAATGAAAGTTAAAAGATTTGCCGCTCAAGATTTATTGTGCCTTATGGATTCACGTGGCGTAAGTTACCCTTAGGTGTACTGCTCTTAACCATATTTTACCACTATTACTTTTAGGAGAGTATTTGGGGGGTGGTTACAGCCCTCTGGTTACTGATTATAGAAGTAGTTTTACGTTAAGACGTAAAACTGGCTCGATAGGGTCGTAAACGAAGAAATAAGAATGTAGTACTTCAGAATTAAATCAGATTGTGGAGAATGGACTGAATTTTAGGCACAGCAGAAGGGGAGAGGAGTAGAGAAATAGAAACAGAAGTACGTTGCATTAATAGTATGATTAAGTTAGAATACAATGTGTTTAGAGAGTGATTATTCATGTTAGAATTGAGGAAAGAATGAGGTAAAAGCTATTGAGTCCATAGGATGAGTAGCTAAGTGCTAAACGTAGAACTGGTACAGCTAGCAAGTGCGGAGCTAAAAGAAAGAAAAAATGCGAAAAAAGAAAGATAATAGCTTTTTATGTAATTATTATAGTTATTTATTGATTATTTATTAATTGTTTTATTAGTTATTATTATTACTTATTATTATATATTATTTATTAGTATAATATATTATTATTATTCATGTATATTAGTTATTTTATTATTAGTTGATTATTATTATTATTATTTTATGTTTTTATTTTTTATTTTTATTGATTATTTATTATTATCTAATATTATTTTAGTTATATTATTTATTCGGAAAAATGGGATAAGCTAATAAACATTTGTAGTGGTATCTTATACTTCACGATCAAAGTAATTACGAATATATTCAAGTTTAGAAGGGGGTCTTCCAAAAATAGATCTGAACTCATTCGCTACTTTTGTTGATCACTTTTTGGCGTTGTTTGTATTGTAAGAAATGAGAGTTCATATTATTGGTAAAGGACACACTAAAAATTGGATTATTTGTGAATTAATTTGAGGTTGGATTATGTGAATGAAATCCACAAAGGTGAGATTATAGTTTCCGTTTTTCCTTATTTTATTTGATATCTACTATTATGTTTTTTATATATTTTTTATATTCATTATGTATTTTCGTATTATTATTAAAGTATTATGTATTATTATTATTTATTGAGTTATTATTTATTATTACGTATGTATTATTGATTATATTATGTATTAATTTATTATTATTGATTATATATTGTATTTTTTTGATTATTATTTTATTATATTAATTATTATATTATTATTATTATATGTATTTTCTTATCTATATTGATTATTATGTGTTGTGTTGTTGTTGTTGTTGTGTGTGTTGGATTGGGTTGTGTATGTGTTGTTGTGTGTTGTCGTTGGTTGGTTGTTGTTGTTGTTGTTGTTGTTGTTGTTGTTGTTGTTGTGTGTTGGTTGTTGTTGTTGTTGTTTTAGGTTTGGTGTTGTTGATATGGATTGTTGTTTATAT
>SNQN01006324.1:0-39339 GCA_008642245.1 Bassia scoparia | reverse complement strand
CTTCAGTCCGACACACCTTTCACACCACGCACATACCGAGACATACGTTCTACCTCTCTTCTCTCTCTAAACCTCTAACACAATTCGTTCTTGAGTTCTAAGCATCGATTCTGTTCGATTCAAACAAGCGAAAAAGGGGTCATAAATCTGAGATTACTCACCAACAACACATTTTTTCACTCTTTTTTTTTAATCCCTTTGTCTTCTTAATTTGAATTAACATTATTATGAGTTTTAATTCAATTAAAAAATTGTAGACTCACTTTTTATCGTTTCAGTAAAATATGTAGGATTTTCTATAATGTTTTCAATTACTGGTTATTTCCACTTGGTTTTAGGTTTTTTCATCACATATTCATTATTATACATATTGTTTATCGTCAATATACGCATCTGTTGCTAATATGCATTCGATCAGGAGCGACCTTTTGGTTTTTACTTTAACGATTTGTGTATTGCAGTGACAAGGGTGAAGGACACACATATATATTTCATGCTCACCTAACCTTTGTTTTCATGTCTTGTTTATATATTTTCTATCACACTTGTATATATGTTTAAATAAGACTGATTTATCGCTTGTCACTTAAACGTCAGATATACATGGACGACGACCGGTTTTATGGCAACTTATTAACAATGATCTAACAATCAAGTGATCGCCTTGTCCATTATAGAAGTCATTGTTGTACTACATGAGCAACTCTACCTAATATATTATGATTAGGTGTGTTTCAAGATATATTCAATAGGCTCTTGAATTCAATTTTTATGATTATAGGAACTCAATGAGACCGAGTAGAAGGCCCAGCACATGCGGCGAATTGGGTTACAGATCTGATTCCGTACCATGTCCCCGAACCACAACTTTACGGTTACTGGACCATTTGTGGGCCACTAGTTTGGCCCAATGTTTCGGGCGTGCCCGTGAAAACTATTATAGGCAGGTGGCATCCCCTCCAATTCGAAACAACACGCCCCATATGCATTCCACATGCGGATCTCCATGGCTAATTCCATGACACTGAAGCTGAGGTCACGCCCCCCCCCCCCCCTAAGGCGGGCGAAGCCCTACAGTTTTTTGGCGGACTTCACTGGGATAATCACCATTTGGTGAGTGGACAGAATTGAAAGTCTCGTAGTTCATATTCATAATTAATTGAATTGTTGCTTTGTTGACCTCTCGAACTAGTGGTCATGCCAGGCACGCTTGGTCTCAATATGGGGCATGTTCTATGCTCGAGATCAACCTTAAGGGGATTTTTACCTTGGTTGCATGTGGTTATGGGATCACATGGCTAAGGTAAGTCCTATCCCGCCCATGCCGCGTTATGCACGTGTTACTAGTATGCGTGTATATAAGGGGTATCTCGGACCATAACAATCACCAATTGTTGTGGTGTGAAATTGGACCCAGCTCTATTTTAGGCATGGTACACTATCAGACTTAACCAAGCCGACCTATAGTTCACTTAGATCCTGACCTTAAGTGAATAAATGGATTTGTGTTTCAATCAATGTGCTTGTTAACTGTGACTCTTCATTCAGTCCAAATTCTTACCACCAACTAAGCCAGTCCCTTAATCTATGGTTCAAGACATGAAGTTTGACGATCCCTTAGGCCCACTTCAAAATCAATTTCAAACTCCATTCGACTAGAATCTGACTTAGGTTCGATTCCAATCCAAGAGTTTTAAATCTGACTTTAGATTCGACCTTTTGACCTTAACCTAAATTAGGTTCAATTCAATCTTAATCAAGGACCTTAAATCTGAATTAGGTTTCAATTCAATTTCTTAATTCAAGAACCCTACCTTAAATCTAATTAGGTTCAATTCAATTTCAACCCAAGAGCCTTGAATCTGAATAGGTTCGCTTCAACTTCAACCTTAAACTGAACTAGGTTCGAGTCATAGATTCAACCCTAGGAACTTAGATTCAAGGCTAGGTCCTTTCAATTTCAAGTGGCTCATAGGTCTAAGAGGTCCTTAGTTCTGAAATAGCCCATCTTAGGTTTGACTTTCTCGAGTCTAGCCCTTAAATCAGATTTAGGTCAATAGCCCATTCAAGTCTACTTTCGAGTTCAGTTCCTTAAGTCCAGAACTCAAGATGAGTTAGGTTTGTTCTTAAGAGTTTTCAAGTAGACCAACTCTTTGTTTCTGGGTTCTAAAGTGTAATTTCTTGATTTCAGCAAGATAGCAAAGACTCGCAACTTGTCTCTGGGGCCTAGAAGAATAAAGAAGCCAAACCCGACGCGCTCCTGATCACCAAGACACTTCATGGCAAACATCGCAACAACCAGCTTAACGCTATCTAGAAAGCTCGAGTCTGTGAATTCTCGCCTTGATGCCCAAGAAAGAGCATTGGGGAGCTGAAGAAAAGAGACCCAGGAAAAACTCTCGAGTCTGACGGGGAGGAAGAAGACGATGCTGAGACACCACTCCCTCCTCCGAAGACTGAGACGGAAAAAAGGGTGGAGCAACTAGAAGAGTTGGTCAAGAGAATGTCCGAAATTCAGTTCAAGGGCCTCGTGTTGCTGATTATGAGCATTAAGGGCCAGCTTCCTAAGAAGTTTTGTCATCACTGATTTGCCCAAGTCAAGGAACTGAAGACCAAGAAACCACCTCCGCACTTTCAATATCTCAATGGTCCTTAAAGGAATGAGCAAAGAGCTATTCATTCGGTGTTCCCTATTACTTTGGACACCATCCATCCAGTGGTTCAAGACCCTGAATCAAGCCAAGCTCGATGATTGGGAATATATCAAACAGATTCCTAAAGCAGTACAGGTACATTCCAGCAGCTTCCTGTCGGTCTCCGTGAACTAGAGGCACCAAGCAAGGTGAGAGAGAAAATTTCTCTACTTTTCTTAATAGGTGGAGGGAGAAGCCGCTCAAATGACCAATCGACCGAATGAGGAGATCAAGTTCGAATGGTCATCAAGAACTTCAGCCAAGTTCGAGAGCCACTCAAGTTTCAACCCATTGATTCATTTACTGGGCTCTACAAGGTTGGCCTCTAGTTGAGGAAGATGTTCAAGCCCAGAAGTCTAAGGGTAACGGTGGGGCTTTACAAGAAAGGTGGCTCCTCTTTTCCAACACTGATCAAGTCAGCCACATTACAATGACAACTCTTCTAACCTCCCGGCTCTTTCAACAACAGGCCTCTGAGGACCACCAAGGACATTTTTCCAATTGGATGACTTATGAGCAGGCCTTTGATAGATTAACTGCAAAAGGTGCACTTGCTCCTATTGGACCACTCCGGATCCTTCAGATGATAAGAAATCTAAGAATTGGAATCCCAATGCTTATTGCAAGTTCCACCAGGAAGGGTCACACCACTGAGAATTGCATCGTTTTGAAGCATAGGATTCAAGACATGGTTGAAGATGGTCGCCTCCAGTCCTCCAGCGGCGAAGGATAAGATCAACATTCACACCAGCCCACTTGCTAAATACATGAGTCACCCCAAGGCGTGGGTCATCGATCTGCACGGTCTTCTCCAGATTGAGTCATAGAGTCTAGTCCAAGCTATCGATTCTTTTCAATTCACTGTCTTTTGAGTCTATGTAGTTTTTTAAAATAAGCTTTGTACTTTCAATTTTCATTCCCAATAAAGTGATTCATTTGTTTTGGCAATATTTTTTTCTAATTCTATGCAAGTCTCAACACTCATTGGCCACAATTGGTTTATCTAATACTGATTTAATTATTGAAATTGAACAATGCCCAAGAGAGGCCTTCTTTCACAGCTCCACAAAATGACCCTCCTTCCATACCCTTTGTCACATCAAATCAAAATCCCTTGCAACCTTTTGAGCCACAAACTATCATTTAGCCTATCTTTCTTTCATCACCCACATCTACCTACCCTTTGACCAAACGGTGCGTAGGAAAAGACACGTGCAAAAGAAAGAAAAGAAAAGTAAACATGGGCAAAAAGAAAAAAAAAGAGAGAGCAAAAATCAAAGTTCAATAAAAAGTCTTCAAAAATGCAAATCAATGTCAAAATCCAACAAATCCTAGATCAAATAAAAAGCAAGAGTCTAAAAAGCACACTGCGCACCGTAGGTTCACTTCATGATCATCAAGACTTTTTCAACCCTCAAACCACAGCCTCACATTACAACCACAAAGCCCTCTCACATGAGGCATTGTTCAAATACATCAATCAGAACTACGGTGGTCTGATTCCGTAAGGATACGTAGGAAGCCTCTTCTCGAGGTTCGACCGCATCACATTAAATCGTTTGAGGCCTTTTGAGTGCTTTGACTTGCTAAAATTGATATGGTTTTGCCAGTCTAGAACCTGACATAGCTCATGTTTGAACCAACATCATTAGCCAACCCAGCATCTAGCCACATTTTGACCCTTAGCCACAAATTTGACCCTTTTTATTTCTCGAACCATAGCTCATTCTTTGGTCACCTTCAAGGACTCATTGACTCAATCCCAAAGAAGTAAAGCCACCTGACCTTTGGGTTAGTACATCTTGTTGGGGACTTATCCATACAATCTATCCACCTTCCCTATGTTACTGCTCAAGCCGTAAACCAGTTGTCTCAAAGTCTCGCTGGGGGCTCACCGCCATCATGGCCCTTTAATTTCCAGTTGGGGGCTTCTTGTCTCCTAAGGCCTATTAGTGTTCAAGTCTTTTGCTATCAAGAGGAAATCCTGAAAAATCACTTTAGACCCTGTCTCTTTCCATCAAAGTCACTGTTTCGCCAATGTTTAGTCAAGTCACGTCCAAATGTCACCTTTCTCTAAGTCACTCTTCAAACGACACTCTTCAATTGGCACTTGGTACTAGGATAGACTCTAGTATCGCTCTTTCATGTCTGGACCAGACCTAGACTAGACTCTTTCAAATTCAAAGGATCATTCAAATCATGTCTAGAATCAGACCTAGACAAGACACTCTCAAATCATGTCTTGAACCAGACCTAGACAAGGCCCTTCAAATTCAAAGACTCTCTCAAATCATGTCTAGAACGACCTAGACAAGACTCCTTCAAATTCAAAGACTCTCTCAAATCATGTCTAGAACCAGACCTAGACAAGACTCCTTCAAATTCAATGACTCTTTCAAATCATGTCTAGAACCAGACCTAGACAAGACTCCTTCAATGACTCTCTCAGAATCATGTCTAGAATCAGACCTAGACAAGACCCTTTCGAATTCAATGACTCTGTCAAATCATGTCTAAACCAGACCTAGAAGACCCTTTCAAATTCAAAGGCTCTCTCGAATCATGTCTCAAACCAGACGAGGCCTTTCGAATTCAAAGACTCTTTCAAAATAAATGACTCTTGCCCCTCTCTCAATATCAAGGTCACAAGTTACAAGTCAACATTGCATGCAAATTTCGCTAGACATAAAACAGACCTATGTCGTCACCAAGGTAGTCCTTAATCCTGAATTAGGGCTATCATTTTCAAGTCAATGCTCATTTCTTCGGAAAGCATGGGACGCGCCTGCATTTCTCCCAGTCAGCGCAACGAGAATGATCGCTCGAGGACTCAGACCGCACGGGACACGGCTACAGGTAAATTAACCTTTGTTTGCAGGTACCGCGAAAAAGGGTAACTCAGGGTCGCAGAACGTCTTGAGTTGCTCTCCGCCTGAATCGAATACTTGACTTTCGTCTTACGAGCATCGTCTCTCCAGACTCAGTCAAAGTGGGGGCTTCTGTAGACACCTAAAAATGTCTCCCCAATGAGTAACCTGTGATGAAACATACCGCGTCTCGCGATTGTTTCGACTCAGAAAAGATGCTTTGAACTCACAAAGTTGGAAATACGTGAGGTCGTACTCGGAACTATTGAGCAAAGGTCAAATACAGGACAAAATATTTTCTTTCGGTTCTCAAAGGTTTTCAAACAAGTTACACTGGCGATTCTCATGCTTTTTGTTTTCATCATGTTCGTCACATTTTTCTGAATCCGCCAGTATTTTTAAATTATTTTTCCGATTTTTATATGATTTTCTGTGAATTTTGCAATGTTTAATACGCAGAATACGCAGAAAATATGTGAATAATTAGAAAATACGCGGAATGTTCTAGAAACGTACTTTCTTGCGAAAGGAGGCGTCTAGAATAATCCGTAATCTCAGAAAATCGAGACATATGGCAAAGATTTATTCCGAATTGAATATATTTCTGATTTTGGAAATTATATACGCAGAAATGGAGCGTATATACGCAGAAATGGAGCGTATATCGCTGATCAGGAGCGTATATACGCACCATAGCAGCGTATATACGCAGCTTCAAGCCATACGAAATTTTCCAAAATTTTGAGCAAGTGTGCAGCGTATATCGCTACATATGAGCGTATATACGCAGGAAGGCAGCGTATAACGCTCATATGCAGCGTTATACGCGGGTTTGTCCTTCCTCGTTTTTGCCTCGTGCCTATAAATACACCCTTGCCTTGCTCAGTCCGACACACTTCACACACGCACAATCCGAGACATACGTCTACTCTCTCTCTCTCTCTCTCTCTAAAACACTCTAAAACACATCGTTCTTGAGTTCTAAGCATCGATTCTGTTCGATTCAACAAGCGAAATAAGGTATAAATCTGAGATTACTCACCAAAAACACATTTTTCACTCTTTTTTTAATCCCTTTTGTCTCTCTTAATTTGATTAACCATTATTATGAGTTTTAATTCAATTAAACAATGTAGAAACTCACTTTTTATCGTTTCATGTAAATATGTAGGATTTTCTTAATGTTTTCAATGTTTCCATGGTTTTGGTTTTCATTCAATTTCATTATTATACATATTGTTATTGTCAATACTAACGCATTTGTTTGCCTCAATTAGCAATTCGATCAAAGGACGACTCTTTTTGGTTTTTACTTTAACGATTTGTGTATTTGCAGTGACAAGGTGAAAGGACACACATATATATTATCATGCTCACTAACCTTTGTTTTCATGTCTTGTTTATATATATTTTCTATCACACTTGTATATATGTTTAAAAAAGACTGAATTTAATCGCTTGTCACATTAAAGTCAGATAATCATGGACGACCGGTTTATAGGCACCTTATTAACATTGACTAACAATCAAGTGATCGCCTTGTCCATTATAGAAGTCATTGTTTGTACATAATAGCAACTCACCTAATAATATTAGATTAGTGTGCTTTCAAGATCAATTCAATAGGCTCTTTGAATTCAATTTTTATGACTTATGGAACTACAATGAGACGAGTAGAGCCGCTACATGCGGGCGAATTGGTTACAGATCTGATTCGTACCATGTCCCCGAACCCACACTTTGGTTACTGGACTATTTGTGGGGCCACTAGTTTGGCACCAATGTTTCGGCGTCCGTGAATAACCTATATAGGCACGGTGGCGATCCCCTCAATTCGACAACACGCCCCAACGCATTCACATGCGGATTCCATGGCTCAATTCCATGACACTGAAGCTGAGGTCACGCCCCCCCTAAGGGGGGCGAAGCCCTACAAAACCCAACATATTTCCAGCCTTCTTTGTGGACCCATCTTAGTCCGTTAGGGGGAGCAATTGGTACATACACTGCGCATCCAAAAATTTCATGTGAGATAAATTTGGCTCTTGACCAGAAACCAACTATAACGGTGAAATTTCTGATAAGCAGTAGGTCTGAGTCTAATTAAGGATGCTACATGTATTGTGAATATCCCCATGTTGTGATGGTAGAATTGACCTCATTAATAGTGGTCTTGCTACCAATTGGAGTCTCTTAATTAATGATTCTGCTAGACCATTTTGTGTATGCACATGAGGAACTGGATGTTCAACAAGATTCCAATGGACATACAATAGTCATCAAAAGATTTAGATGTGAATTCTCCAGCATTATCCATTCTTATTTTCTTTATTGTATAATCTGGGAATTCTGTTCTAAGTCTGATGATTTGAGCAAGTAATTTTGCAAATGCAACACTTCTAGTTGCAAGAGACTTACATGTGACCACCGTGTTGAGGCATCAATAATTACCATAAAAATAGAAAAATGGTCCGCATGCTGGGTGAATTGGTCCACAAATATCCCCTTGAATCCTTTCTAAGAAAGTAGGACTTTCAGTGGCGATTTTGGTTATTGATGGTCTTATTATCTACTTGCCAACAGAACATGCAGAACATAGTAATTCATTTGCTCGAGGGATTTTTAAAATTCTTTATTGTATGTCCATTTGAATTTTCAATTATCCTTTGCATCATTCCAGTGCCAAGATTGCCAAGTCTATCATGGCTTAAATTTATTATGCCTTTGTCATCTAACTTCTGGTTAGATGTCATATTTATTTCAATTGGATYTATTTTCACACAATACAATCCACTAGAATATGATGGCAATTTTTCATGTATTTGTTTCTTGCCATGCCTTTTTGAAGTGAGGCATATAAATTCCTTTTGATTTATTGRTATTGTCTCTAACTGGTAACCATTTTTACGTACATCTTTCAAGCTTATGAGGCMTCTTCGAGATTTACTCGAATATAATGCATCCTTGATTACCAACTTTGTTCCATTTGGAAGAATGACACAAGCTTTTCCATATCCTTCGATTAATTTGGTTGCTCCAGATATTGTGTTAACATTTATTTCAAGCCTTATTAATTCTGAAAAATACTCTTTACTTTTTAAAATAGTATGTGTTGTTCCACTATCGAGAAGACATTGATCTTTGCATCCATCTCCAAATTAATTCATATCTTCATAAATAAATAAAGAGGGAAATTAGTTTATTAAATAAGCACATCATATGATTTATTCATATAAGATACATTATAGATAAAAGTACAATACAAACATAAAACGCCATAGGCTATTATACATCATAAGATAGACATGAATTAATTATACATCATATCACATATTCATATGTTGCTGCATTCTCCAATAACAAGTTCATTTCTAGTTTCATCATCAAAGAAATCAGAAACATGAAGACTAGGCACCAATTCATTTGTCTCATTGACAAAATTAGCTTCCGCATTTTTGGTCATTAAGGAATTTTGATATAAATCAACCAAATGCTTTGCGGTGCTACATGTTTTTCCCTAATGCTCAGTCATACTACATCTATGYCACCCATCTTTTCCTTTTGAAGGACCTTGATAGTTACTTCCATTGTGGTGCCCCTTTAGCTTATTATCATTYTTTTTGAAGTTGTTATTTCTCGGAGCAAAGTTGTTTCTGCCACYTCCACGGCCTCGCCCATGGTAGTTTCCTCGTCCTCCTCCTCAACCATTTCGGCCCCCACGACCATTAAATCCACCATGACCATGATATCCTCCACGACCATTATAGCTTCCTCGATCGACCATTATGACCTCCTCGCCRGCCTCTATGTATTGCATTAGCTTCAGGCGGTATGTTGGAGTTTTCAGTGGAATTTGTTTCAAGGATTGCTTGTGACCKAATTGGTCTCTTGTTATGATTTATAAGAAGGATGTCATTATTTTGCTCAGCAACTAACAATACCGACAACAAATCTGAAACTTTTATGAATCTTCTTTCACAGTATTGTGCTTGTAAGATGACATTACTTGCATGAAATGTTTCCAATGTTTTATCAATCATTTCTGCTTCAGTGATAGTTTTATTACAATTTTTCAGCGTGGACACTATTCTATGCATGGCCGAGGTATGATCACTAARACTTTTGAAACCTTGGAATCGTAAATGCTCCCATTCATATTTTGCTTTAGAGAGTAGCATCATTTGGTTGTGTCCATGTCTATCATTCACGGTATCCCATAACTGTTTGGGATCATCTACAAACAAATATTCAAATTTCAAACMTTCATGCAAGTGGTGTCTTAAGAACACCAAAACTTTTGCTTTTTCTTGGTCTGAGGGAGGATAACCTCCAAGAATATTGCAGTCATGAATTGTATGTTCGAGACCTTATGCTTTTAAATGCATTTRTGCATCTTTCTTCCATTGAAGGTATCTTTCTCCTGGCAAGTCCAATGGGTCGAACTGTTTCTTGATTATGTCTCTCATATTAACTACTATTCAATTTATTTTTATTAATATTAMGATAATAAATCCTTATAAATTATATATTATCATCTCCTCCTGATTTATTATTAAGAGCATAAACAAACATATATTAAAAGGGAAAAAAGGTGATTTAATCATATAAACAATATCATACAAATATTCTTGATATAATATAATATTTAATACATCATAAGACTATAAAATGCACATTTCAGATTAATTAACTAAAGAACAAGAAACATGTGCATTTTCCCATAAAGTAAAGATTATCATCTACTTATATAATATAATAAAAAACATGATGGCAACTAGTAATACAAATAATGCGGCTATTAAAAATAAGTAGAACTCTAATTGCCTTAGATTTTCTTCGAAGGATGGCGAGAAAGATGAAGTATGGTGGTTGTTGGTGGAAGCCATGGTGGTCGAAAAAAATGAATGGATGGGAATGAATATGAGTTAGTGAAGAATAAAGTGAGGATAAGGTGTGAATGTAAGTAGTGGTAGAAATAAGTAGGAGTATAAGCTTTAATTGTCAAAATACTGTATCGCAGTCAATAATTGTTGTAACAGTTTAAAAATCGAAAGGTAAAAGAAAACCTTAATTATAAGTTTTGAAGTTGCAAAATATATCACACTGGGAATGAAATCCTTAGTGGTCCGAACACTCTTGATCAGTATAAAAGATCTTGGGTTCGAAAACAAAAATTTGATGTATCATAAAAAGGTACATCATTTTTCATTTTTGTTATTAATTTTACTTTAATTTTATAAAATGGAGAAGTTATCAACGGCACGTGCAATGAAAATACAGTAATATAATACAGTTTTATTGTCGTTTTTCAGAAGAAAAACAAACATTGTAGTATTAATAAAAGTACTAGAAAATAATGCAACCAAAGTAGTATAGAGACAATAATAGTTAGTCAGAAACATATGACATGCAATGAAAGTTTACGTAACTTGGTTAGCAAAACTTTCTTACAAGACATAAATAGTGTTAGCTAGCATAGTAAGATAAAAATTTCAATAGTAAAGCATGGACAATAATGCAACATAATAAGACATGAGTAATTAATGAACAATAAGAGAAACAGTTTACTCCCTTTTATTGTACCATGCATAGGTACTTTGTATGAAGAACCTAGTTTTGTCCATAGTTTGTCCAAAATCATGTCATATATGGGGTGATTAAAATTTGTCCAAAGTAAAGTCATATATGATGTCCAAAATTTTACTTAGGAAAGATTAGTAATAATCATTAAATCCATCATAGAATTATAATACCAAATTAGTCCATGAAAACTTATACACATATGTACATATTGTTAACATTAGGTGAGTAAATATTTRCATAACAAGGTGAAATATGTTTAGCATTAATTTAAGTAGAATTAGTATCATTTTGCGTTTGTGATATAGAAGATCCGAATAATCGGCAACTATAGAGCATACTTCTCAAAATGATTCCTTATATGAGTAATGAGTAATAAGTAATGAAGTTAGAAAATTAATAAGTAAGTTTTAGATTATTACCTCTTAAAGAACGAACTCGTACTGATAAAGTGTTAAGAAATTGTGAGAATTTACTTGTTTGACTAGTAGCAACTCAAGAGCAAGTATACTAGATTAGAAGAGAAGTAGTAAGAGAAGTGATAAGGGAAGTAGAAAGGGAGTATATGAGGATATTATTACTTGTATTATGGTACATACAAGGCTTCTAAGTAACCCATATTTATAGGCAAAACATGATGGGTTATGATCACATGTTTTACTATTGATTTATACTAATATAATATTATTCATCTTGTAAAAGACATAAATAGTTTGCATACAATTATTGGTGATTTCTCAACYATTCCCAATATCTTTTTTCCTTTATTCAATTATACTCTACTCTTTATCATTCACAAAAGGACAAAAACAAAAATTTGAAATTAAAAATTCAATCTAAAAGCTACACACAAAAGCTGTCAATTCGTCAAAATAGTACCCGATTACTCATACAATCATTCTGCCATTCTGCCATACTGGTATGTCAATGTGCCATCTTTTGTTTTTTAATTTCTTTATTGTGTTTATATTTCTTTTAATTTTTTTTTTTATCTATTTCTTTATTTTTTTCTCGTGCTACTGTTTTACACTTTTACTCCGTATTTCTTTATATTTTAATTTCATCTTTGTTAATTACTTCAATTTGTTTGTACAATTGTAATTTATTATTAACTTAATTACATGTAACTTTTTACGGTGATTGAAATCATGGACAAATTTGTGATAAGAAAAAAGGCTAGATCGGAAGGCACTAGTGGAAATGGACCAACATTGTTTAACCCCAACAATGAGCAAGTTGATTTGGAAAAGCTTTCAATTGATCCTGGGGAAAGAAAACGAATTTCAAATTATATGCCGAAATTACAATCAGTGGTAAGACAAAAATAGTTTGACATTGGTCCTATTCAACCCCAATCACATATATTTCCCCAAAAAATGATAGCAAATAAGTTGCGACTATTTAATCCTCAATGGTATGATGATTATAGCAATTGGCTAGAGTACAGTATAAAGGAAAATGCATTGTATTGTTTGCCATGTTACTTGTTCAAATCTGACGGGAATAAAGGTGGGGGTGATTCTTTTGTTATTGATGGATTCTCATCTTGGAACAAAAAAGATAGGCTGGATTTGCACATTGGTGATTCTGAAAACTCACATGACAAAGCTGTTTAAAAATACGAGAATTTGAAAAATCCCAAGGCTTCCATTGAAACAGKTTTTAATCCATCACAAACCACACAAATGAAAATTAACTGCAAGACTCGTTTGAGAACTTCTATTATTTACATTAGATATTTGTTACGTATGGGATTAGCTTTTCGTGGCCAGGATGAATCTAATGAGTCAAACAATAGGGGAAATTTCATTGAAATTGTTAAAATGCAGCTACTCTACATGATATTGTTAAAGTTGTGTTAGAAAATTCTCCTAAAAATCTTCAAATGATTGCTCCAAGTGTTTAGAAAGAGATTGTGAATGTGTGGGCTAAGGAAACAACTAGAGCTATAATCGAAGAACTTGGTGATAACTTGTTTGGTATTTTAGTTGATGAATCTATTGATGTTTCTWTGAAAGAACAATTAGTTGTTGTGTTGCGCTTTATTGATAGAAAGGGTATTATTATGGAGCGTTTTCTCAGACTAATGCATGTTCCTAATTCTTGTGCTATATCCGTTAAAACTACATTTGAATCTTTTTTGTTGGAACATGGGTTAAGTATGTTAAGGATACAAGGACAAAGTTATGATGGAGTAAGTAACATGCGCGGTAAATTTGGTGGCCTTAAAACATTGGTTTTGAATGAAAATAAAGCAGCCCATTATGTCCATTGTTTTGCCCACCAACTACAACTAACACTTGTAGGAACTGCTAAGAAACATGTTGATGTAATTTGGTTCTTTGATATTGTTTCTAACATACTTAATGTGGTTGGGTCTTCCTATAAGAGGCAAGATATTCTTCGAGTAAAGCGTGCTATTAGAGTTGCAGAGGCAATTGACAATGGTGAAATTGAAACGGGAAAAGGGGGTTAAATCAAGAACTTGGTCTAAAAAGGCCTGGTTATACTAGGTGGGGGTCACATTATAAGTCCCTAATTAATTTGATTGATTTGTATCCAGATGTGATTGATGTGCTTGATTTTATATATAACGATGCTTTATTTACTGAACATAGAAAGAATGCACGTGGTCTTATGATCTCATTATGCTCTTTTAGTTTTGCTTTCATCTTACACCTAAWGCGTGAATTTTTGGGAATCACATATGAGTTGTCAATGACTTTACAAAGAGAGGAACAAGATATTGTCAATGCAATGGAATTGGTGGAAGCATCCAAGCAACGCTTGCAACATATGAGAGATAAAAATTTTGATGAATTATTAGAAAAAGTTTTCTAGTTTTGTTTTGGGCATGACATTGATGTTCTAAATATGGATGACTTTTATATAGCTCTGGGAAGACCAAAAGGAAATGCTCAACAAATCAACTAGGCCCGGCCCTAGGGGTYGGCCGGAAGTGCGACCGCCCAAGGCCCACAACAAAAGAGACCGAAAAGAAAAAAATTGTACACTTTTCTAATGTAATTGGGCTTTAATTGCATTGTTGACTGGGCCCAAAAGGGGTATATCTTTACATAATAAATCTGTTTACTTTTTGACAAAGTGACAAAGTGCTTTATTTAAGTATTGTTTATTTACTACTACTATTAAGTATTAATTAGCTGTCATTTATCAAAACGGCAAAAACTCCCAAGCTCTTCATCTTCTCCAATTTCCCAGCAAAACTTCCCAAATACAAAATTTTCAAATTCCACTTACGGCCTGTTTGGTTTAATATTAGTAAAGGAAGGGAAAAGAACGGAAAAGAAGAGAAAATAAGCTTAATTTCCCATGTTTGGTTCAAATAGAGGAAGTGAAAGGAATCCAGCTTATTTTCCCATCCATGTTTGGTTATACATTAATAAAGGAAGGGAAGTGAAGGAATAAAAATTAAGTTTGTTTTCTATTACCTTCCAAATTCCCCTAATTTTGGGAGGAAAGGAAAGGAAATAAATTGTAAAGAAACTTTTCTGTCAATTCCTTTCGGTTCCTTTCCTTCCCCTCATTTTTTTTAACCAAATGACGGAAAATGTTATATTTCCTTCCACTTCCCTTCCTTTCCCACCATTTCCTCTCTACCAAATAGGCTCTTAGTATTGCTGCAAAAATGGTTCATCGTCGTCATCAATAAAAAATTAGTTAATTTCAATCTACTTAGTATTGGTTGTTTTCGATGTGTTTCGCGGCGTGAACAGCTTACTATCAATCCTTGAAGGCCGATTAAACATTGATGTTGATTTAATTATAAATTATTTTGCATCATAAAATGATAGAAGGAATCGCTTGTTATGATTTTTTTAGGAGGAAAAATAAATTTTGATATCTTGCAAACTTATTATCGTGTATTGGGACTTATGTTTTAAATAAAATATGTTATTTTCTTTGTCTTTTATTTAAATATATTGGAAAAAAATTATTATGTAAAGGGSTCCTTTTTCTCGCTTTACGCCTAGGGCCCATAAATTGTCAAGAACGGGGCTAAAATCACRTATGGACATCATTATCGTGGAGAGGTGTCCTATACTATTATTGATTTGCAACTTCAAGAACTTAACAATCGTTTCAATGAAATTAATACAGAGTTGCTTCTTTGTGTGGCTTGCTTAAGTTTTAAGGACTCATTCCATGCTTTTGATGTGACACAAGTAGTAAGAAAGGCTGAATTTTATCCATACAAATTTGATTCAAATGATATTAGAGGACTTTCTTTAGTGTTGAGAAACTACATTACTGTTGTGCGACATCATGATGATTTTCATGGCCTTGCGGGAATCGCCGATCTTTGTAGAGTGATGGTTGAAACAAGGAAACATTTTATATATCCATCTGTTTATTTACTCATAAAGTTAGTATTGATCTTACTTGTTGCAACTGCAAGTGTGGAAAGAGCCTTCTCTGCCATGAAGTATGTGTGAAGTCTGACTTGTGCAATAAAATGGGTGATCAACTATTGAATGACTGTTTAGTGACATATATTGAAAGGGATGTATGTTAACTATAACCAATGCCACTATAATGCAAAGTTTTCAAAACATGAAACCTTGTCGAGGAGAATTCCCTTAGATTTTGTTTAGATTATTTCCCATGTTTATTAAGACAATGTATTCATGGTTTTGTTTAATTTTTAATATTTTTAAGCGTTATTTAAGATATACATAATTTTTCAAGTGACCCCGATGTATGTAAATTTTGGATCCGCCACTGTTGGGTGGCACAAAGAGTGGGTGGTTTCGATTTCTTGGTTAAGTGGTGTTGATAAATGGCGGCACGAAGAGTTGCGGCGGTGGGTACTGTTGGTAAATCGTGGCACGAGTTAGTTGGCGGTTTGGTGGTCTTGGTGGGTGGTGGCTCGAGCTGGTGTGGTGGTCAGTTGTGGTTGGTGGGTGGTGGCTCGAGCTGGTGTGGTGGTTGGTGTGGTTGTTAATGTTGAAGGTGGTGTTGGTCATGGTGGTTTATTATCTCCTTTGAAGATTAATTATTGTCCTAATATGTCATTAGTAAATTTCCTCTAGGAGTTCATGCCCCCTTCCGTTTGTTCCATTTTTTCATATACGAAGGGAGTAACTAAAATGACAACAACAATATAGCATAATAGGACTAAAAATATAATAAAAATAACAACAACAACAACAAGAAAAGAACAAGAATAAGAACTAAAGAATAAGAATAAAGAATAATAATAATATAATATAATAATAATAATAATATAATAATAATATATAATAATAATATAATATATAATATATAATAATAATAATAATAATATAAAATAATAATAATAAAATAATAATAATAATAATAATAATAATAATAATAATAATAATAATAATAATAATAATATATTAATAATAATAAATAATAATAAAATTAATAATATATAAATAATAATAAATAATTATAATAATAATATAATAATAATAATAATAATTAATAATAATAATAATAATAATAATAATAATTTAAATATAATATAATATAATGATGATGATGATGATAATGATAAGAATAGAATATATATAAAATAATAAGAATAAGAATAATGAAGAAAAGAGAAGAGCAGAAGAAGAACAATAGTAGTAATAATAAAAGTAAAATAATTAGGAAAGAGTTGAAGTTAGGTGGGGTGAAGTTGGCTAAACTGAACTGAAGTGAGCTTAATGAACTAAACTGAAATGAAGTTGGCTGAATTAAACTGAAGTGAAAAGATCTAAAGTTGGCTAAACTGAACTGAAGAACCATAGAGTTATGCCCAAAAGAGCAGGGCCTAAGTGGTGTATCTATGTTATATTATAAAGAAAACACCCCAATTTGGTCCATAATTTGTGTGCAGGCCTTTTTGCCCTTAAATAAATTCTAAATTACTTAACAAAAAAAATAAAATATTAAATATTTACAAATCATAAGAAAAAGATGTCGTGAAAAATTCCAACCGAGCTCGAGCAGACTRGGGTCATTAGCACGCCTACGTGGGGTATGAGGTATAAAATAAAAAGGAAAATAAAATCTCATTAGGTAAAAGACAAATGCCTATATAGGGTCCCACCTACAATCCCTAAAAAGGTTTGAACTATTGTTAGTGAGAGGTTTGTCATGGGATGAGTTTATATGAGGATGATGTGGCACAAGTTCAAACTTCATATAGGTTTGAACTATTGTGAATGCCCTCATCCCATTCAACCCATTTAGCATAATGGGTTTAAAATCTTGATCCAACCTATTATTAATGAGTTGGGTCAGTTTTACAAGCTATGTTTGAAAATTAAAGTTGATAATTTAAATACTACTTAAACAACAACCTTTGAGAGTAACGGATAGCGCAAATGGTTAAAGCTTCCTTACCGATTTCAGGAGATTCTAAAACCGATTATCATCAAACCTTTGTGGCTATCTTAGCACAAAAACAAACATTTCTTCTAATTTTATCCTCTAAAATTGCTTTTAAAATAAAATTTCCAATACTTTTTTATCTCCGACCTCCACTATAACAGTGGGAGTTTCCATATTGCCCCAAGTATAATTTCCTTTTTTCCCTTCATTATCCCCCTATTTTACATTCAGCCATTACCCTACTTCCCTACACTTAACACCTCAACTATCCAACTAACACCTCATCTTCCCAAGGCCTTTACATTCAACCACCCGCTTCCTTTCCTTCTTCTCCATCTATCATCCTATCCACTTGCTTCCTTTCATCCTTAGCTTCTTCGTGGAAGTGTTTAAGCCTGTTAGAGCGTGGAAGTTTGATATATCTYGTGTAAGACCAGAGATAGACCAGAGGTATCAGTTCTCTCTAAGGATAACAAATAGATCAAACTGCAAAAGCAATGGCAAAGCTTTGAAGAATATATTAGGACAGTGTTACCGTGAATTTCCTTCACGTTGCGAAAAAGCATCCAGAAATTCCATATTTTTCTGGGAAGCATAGCTGGAAGAGGTTATCCGAGAATTTCGAGTATGTCGTACTAGTAATTGTGACCAATTTTATGGTTTGATTATAGACTTATAGTTCTAACCCTATTCTTGGATTTATAGTTTGTATGACGTGATTCCGTATCCAAAAGAACTAGTAAGTCACGGGGCTTTGATAGAGCAAGCTATGAAGCAGGATGAATCGCTAGAAAAGTTGTAGGTATTCTATTCTTATCTTCTGTAGCTACTCAATGAAGATAAGAATTGGAATTTTGCTGTGTATAATTTTTGAGAAGCCACAATGACAGTAATAATTTGACGTGGGTTTGTCATAACTTGAAAATATATGCTTGAATGGTGTTGAGGTATCAGAATTTTTACTCAAGATAGTTTACTTTTTTTGTTCTTTGCAACTCACCCTATGTACATAGTCTTCTGATTAGTTGATAACCTATATTGCGTGTCATATTMCTAACAAGTGCCCCTATTATAAAAGTGGGAGTTTTGAGTTTGGGTGAAATAGTATTGTTCATTCTACCCTTGCTCTCTCCCCTTATTTACTTGATGCCATTACACCTTTATGATTTTCCCTTTTTCTTTTCACCCTTTGCTTACAAGGGTTTTGAATATAGGGGTTATTGGTGAATGGATTGCTTAGAAGTAGAAGGATGCAACCCATGGACCCCCCGGAGGGTGGTTCATCGCTTAGGTAAAGGCCTTAGAGTTTCATGGTTGATTATATGAATTAATTTTATTATTTTTATACAATAAATTGAATTTGAAGGTTTTGAATATAGGGGTTATTGGTGAACAGATTGCTTACAAGTAGAAGGCTGCAACCCATGGKCCCCCCCCCCCCCCCCGAGGGTGGTTTATCTCTTAGGTAATGGCCTTAGAGTTTCATGGTTGATTATATGAACTGATTTTATTTTTATACAATAAATTGAAGGGAAATTCTAAGTTATACACATATGGTATAGCATTTTCTAAGTTGTACCTATGCTTTTGAGACTTTCTCAACTATACCTATGAACTACCCATCATTAATCAACTATACACTCCTCTAGTTAAAAAAACTAACCTTAGTTAAATTTAAATGGGTTGTTATTACGTTTGGGTGGTGTGTAGGTGGGTTGTTGTTAGGGAATTGACTTCTTTGTTATTTTTTTATTATTTTTTGTTGTAAAAGTTAACTAAGGTTAAATAAAAGAGTTACGTTAAGGTACAATTGATTAATAATTGGTAGTTCACGGGTATAGTTAAGAAAGTCTCTAAAGCATAGGTACAACTTTGAAAACGCTATACCACATGTGTATAGCTTAGAATTTCCCTAAATTGAATTTTAAGGTTTTGAATATAGGGGTTATTGGTGAATGGATTACTTACAAGTGGAGATGGGGTGACTATAAATTGTTGAGTCATCCTATTTTCTTTTGATATWACTGCCATATCCAACAGTTAATTTTTTCGAAATTTTTTGCTTTTATTAGATATGTTTATATTAGATGAACCGTGATGGTTAAAGGTAGTGCAAATTGAATATATTTGGGCCCCAATGAATTTGATGTGCAARAATTTGTTGTAGTAGTATAAAGGTTGAAATTTATGTATGTGTTTCTTGATTAATTTGAGTCTCTTCTGTTTTTGAGGTATCTACTTGTAATTTGAGTGTGAACTATATTCGATCATTGATTCTTAGAGGCGGCTCGGGTGGGGTGATTGAGCTGGTATACCTGTTGTTGTTGGTMAATTCTAGATTACACTTTCTTTGTAGTGAATAATTTTATGAAGCTGCATGACATGGTTGTAATGAATAATTTTATGATAGCGGGTCGATAGCGATAGTGATAATTAATCATTGCCGCCTAGAAATGACCGAAACCTGACATTAAGTGATCAATACTGACCTAACCGACCGATTTGCCAAGTATATATATTAGCGACAATATAATCTTCACCGATATTTTATCAATAAAATATAATCATCGCTATTTTTTTTCCAAATAAAATGATTTTACATGTTGATGTTGCTAGCGATTATTTATTTTATTCGCTACCGCATTAGCGACTAAAAGATTTGTTTGCTGTCAGTTTTAGTGACCATCCAGATTATTCACTGATTTGATTAGCGACTAATTGGAATCAATGCAAAATCAATTAGCGATTAGATGTAAAGATCGTTGATCCTTTAMTGACAATAATATAAATCTTCGCTGATCTTTAGGCGTAGGAATTTTTTTGTTGCTCTTGTTRTGCACTATAAATATGATTCTTCATTTCATTTCACGGGTCTTCTTCCACTTCTTCTTTCTTACTTCTCTTCTACTACAATACTATATGTTTCTACTACAGTACTTTCTTTCAAAAACTTCTTTCTTCTAAATTATTTTTCTTCTTTAATCTATCAATTTTAAGGCGAAACTTTGTCCAACTAAACCATAAATCTTCGATTCAGAAGTGGTAAGTTTATTTTCTAAGAGTCTTAAAATCAATTATGTACTTTGTACATATGTAAATACTTGTATCATTAATTCATTTTTATTGTTTATCTCACATATTTTTTAAAGGATTTAATTTGAATAATTATCACGTTAAACTAAGATAATTATGGACAATACTAATCATGTTTAGGTTCTTGAAATGAATCTTAATTATGGTTTGGCCTAACTAATTAGTATTATGTGTAATCACTTCAAATTAGTAATTCCTTATTAGGTTGTAAATTGATTAAATTGCTTTGAATATAAATTGTATATTTAAAAGTGAGAGAAAATTAGTAAAGGTCGTCTATGGGCTAATGCAACGCACTTCACCGTATTAGTACCCTCGGCCCCCAAGTTCAAACTTTGGTTCGCATGACCACGTTTTTGAAGTCATCCCCATGGGATAGAAGTGGCAAAATCGTGTTATTTAGACATGTCCCTAATTCGTGTCCCTTTCGTTATTGGTCTAAATACARGGTTTATGAGTTTAACTCCTAAAAGTCATTGGCAACTTCTATTATTATTGTCTCTTTTAATGCTTCATTTCTTTCCTCAAACAAAAAGTGGGGAGCCGGTCGTGGCTCTTACAACAGGTTTTCTAGACATGTTTGATTCTAGAGAATGGGTTGCCTCTAGGTATTCAAAAATGAGTACCCCTTAGCCATTGAAGTTTGTCAACTGTTATCTAAAAACCGATCAGCTAAAGTTGCAAGATTTTGGGGACATAGCATATGAGATTATTAAAATTCAAGATAGAGCCAATCTTGAAAGTGTTGAGAATTGTTGACGGAGACTTCCAACCAACCATGGGTTACATTTACGAGGCAATGGAACATTGCAAGTTGGCAATAAGAAAAGACTGCACAAATTATAAAGATTATTGGAAGATGATAGACAAGCGCTGGAACTTCCAACTACATACCGATCTTCACGCAYCGGATTTCTTTTTGAACCCTCAATACATGTACGGTGAGCATGACATTGGATATGATGAAGAGTTGTTGAGAGAGGTTAAAAATGTGATCTCAAAGCTAGAACGTGATCTTGAATCAGAAGTAAGAGCACTCCAACAGGTTTATTTACATTCTTTAAAATTATATCTTGCATTGTTATTTATTACATTCACATATAATATCTAACCATGTTAATGTTTTACATGTAGTTTTACTTGTATCGTGACAAGATGCAAAGTTTCTCCACAACTTCATCTCAAAAGGCAATTACATATATGATCCTAGTACTTAAATATCTCACACGTCATATTTTCATGTATTTTTTTTAATTTACATTCAAATAACTATAATTTATAATTATTTCAGCATTATGGTGGTTGACTTATGGTTATAGTGCCTCGAAACTTCGAAAGATTGTTGTAAAGGTGCTAAGTCAAACAACATCATCTTCAAATTGTGAAAGAAATTGGAGCATGTGTAGTCTAGTTCACACCAAAACTAGAAATCGATTGAAATACAAAAGACTCTACATGATTATCTACCTCACATATAATATGGAACTGAAATTAAGACAYCTCAAAAGGCAAGGAAATGATGATATCAATGCTAGCTAAGACCCAATTAACTTGGATTATATATTTAATGTTGAAGATCCTTTAAATGAATGGCTAGCAGAGGAACCTGAAGCACCCGTATTTGAAGGGGAAGATTTGAGTTGGTTGGATGATGATGATGATGGAGGACGTGTTCCTCAAAATGATGAGGATAACACTCCTACGCAACTCAATAACAACACCAACAAAGGATGTCGAAGCTCTCATGGATCTCAACCCGCTTTATCTCCACCAAACAGTGACGACGGAGATGACAATGGTGGAGATTACAAAAATGAAGACATGAGTATGTATGACCGTTGTTATTCATCAAGGAAATCTGGTGTACAAAATCAAAAAATCCCAATTCCGACAAGAGATTTTTCTAACACATTTGCTAGACGTCGGTTCAGAGAAAGACCACCAACTCTGGAAGCCCTTGATAGTGTTGCGTCTTGGGGTGGATTATCTACTAATGTCACCCCCACGGAATCTTTAAGCTCAAACCACTACGACTATCCATATCCTTTCATGCAACAACCACAAACGGTAAGTGTACCATATGCAAGTTCAATTAAAAGTGGATATGGTTATCCACTGAACTTGGACCCTCACCAACATGATAATGTCCATATAGTCAACCATGGCACATTAAACTATGGGAGGTGCATTATCATCCACCAACATCTTATGCAAGTAGTAGTACTAATTCAAGTCAGGATGAAGGAACATGGATGGAAATGATCAAGGAGACCAAGGAGAACGAAGTTCATTTTGGTTATAGGCCTTTTAAATTAAGGAAATAAATATTGTACTTATTAAATAAACCCTTGTAATATTTTTCAAGTATTTAAGACATTTGTTAAGGCGTGTATTAAATTTTAAGTTAGAATCAAACACTATAGAACTCTAAATATTGTTTTATTGTACTATCTAGAAAATTAAAAAAAATTTAAAAACAAATGAAATGCAAGAAAATGTGGGCGGCAAGTACACAAATATTAGGCGCCAAAATGAAAAGGCCCACTAGGATTTGGAAATTAAGAAGCTTGGTCAAACATCTACATCTACTTCCTCTTTCAATTTTACAATTCCAATTCTCTCTCCTGCTCCATCAGTTTCAACTTCAAGGTAATTTTCTTTGTCTTTTTTTTCTCAATTATGCAATTAAACTCAATCTTCTCCATAACCTTCAATCTCTGTTGCTCCTTTGTCAACCAAAAACCCATGTGAGTAATTTTATATATTTATTGTTCCATTTCAAATTACATGTTACAAAATATTTAGATTGGTCAATATTTATTTTAGATTTCAAATTTTTTGTGCTAATTTGTACTAATAATTGCTATAGAGGGAGACTTAGAAATTACTTGATGTAGTATATATATTTTTTTTTAGTAATTTTAATGTGTTAAAAAGTTCTAAAAGTGAATTTTTAAAATAACTGTCGCAACAACCGTTACAAGACCTGCGATGACCACATCATTTCCATTACCATGACATTGTCACTTTTCACATGATCGCGACTGAAACTCCATTTTCGAACCATGATGCCAAATACACATATGAAATGCTCGAACTTTTGACTTGTAATTTAGTGGATAATGATTACAATAATGTCTTATTATGTTCTGAGTAGACATAGTCATTGCTATAAGAACAAGACACGAGCATTAAAATATTAAAATATCATAATTGGTGTTAACGTTTAAAGGAAGCTAAGCTGCTTTGCAGGATGTATGTAAATAATCTAAGCATGCAAGTTATTTTGCCTTCTCTTTTCAAATTCATATAATTGCAGCCATTTCATCAGAACCTGATTATTAATTGATTTATGGTGATGAGAAAAACTGTATATAGCTAAGTTGGAAACTTGCATGTTGCGAATTCTTGCTAAATAGTGTAGTACTTGTCAATTTATAGTCTTTGAATAAAAAAATATACGGTGTGATACATTGCGTTTAATTAGCGTTTCAACTTTTTCTTGATGTATATATGAGGTCTTTCATCTATTCATGCTTTATTGCTTGTTAACAATCATGTTGTAATAATGGCTTAATATTAGAGGAAGTCACTTATTTTGAAMTAAAGCATTTTGATGCAATGTCAAGCAACTCTTGTGTCTCCCGCTTGATATGTTGGAAAAGCAACTTAGGTATTTACTTTCTAAAAAAATCAACTTAGTTATTTAATTTAGGAGCATGGTCTTTAAGTGAATGACATTTTTTCATGAGTATATCTAACTGATAGTTTCTATCTTGTGTATTTGAGTTAACCACATGAAAGTTTCTATGTTATGTTTGTTTGACAAGTTTTTTTTTATCTTGGATGGGAGACCACAAACCGTTTTGGCTTTTGTCCACATGCTTATTGTAAAATTTAGGCTTTGCCAGTGTTTAGTGGATTTATAAATGTGTGATGCATGGGCAAAAGTGCTGAACTCCTTAACCTTATATTGCACATCACTTTGATCTATTACACTCCTTCAGTTTACTTTGATTATAGAACAACTTATTTAAACATAATACACATCTAATGAGTGGATTTGTGCAACTAGTTGTGATTGGCATTGATGAAGCTCATTTTTAAAAGATATATGACTTCTGATGAAGAACTACAAACCATGATGGCAAAATTGTTGCTGCTGGTCTAGATGATGATTATTTGAGGTATTTATTTGGATTCCCTCTAACCTTAAGGCATTCAAATTGGTGTATAATAATTCTTCTTGACACATTACTCCACTATTTCCTTTTTGATGTCCTTTTCTACCCCATTTTTTAGTTTGTTGAAATTATTTTGTGGCTGATGTGATACATTAAGGCAGAAAAAGCTTTGTTTCAATGCTCAACACCTAGAAAGTTGTGTGGAAAATGTACATCTTTCACATTGATGAAAGGCAGACTGAATAAAAGATTGACCTGCTCAGGTATTTTGTCTTTTTGTTGTTCAATTTATTCCTTATTAATACTATGATCATGATTTACCTCTTAAAATGAATTTTAAAATTTGTGTAATTGTATATTTTGAACTCTTTATCTAATTGACTTGCTGTGTTGCAACAATTTTGATTTTTAGTTTGTTTCTGTTGTTACTTTAGTGTCATACCCATTTAAACCCTGCAAAGTGCAAACCCTGCAATTCCCCCCTTTATTATACATTTTGTGTTAAAATTTGGTCAACTGAATCAAGAAAACGAGTAGATGTATGAATTGTTTATGAAAGGGACGAATAAATTGGTCCTTTAAGTGTGTTTATATGGCAATTAATAATGGTMTTATAAGAAATCTTATTATTCTGGGGGTGACTGATACCTATTTAGTATTGTGAGCGAGAAGAATAAGCACGGGACTATAGGAGGAAGACTAACTGTAACTCTTTAATTATATGAATTTTTGTTGATGCAATGAGGAAAGTTATACTCCTAATCGATCCAACTACTCAATGTCCCTCCTATGTATTTTTCATATGAGTTATTTAGTGTTATTGAGTTTTGTGAGAAATAGTATATGAGTTTAAGGAAGCATAATTTAACAACAGTAGTCGCTTATGCTATTTACTTATCTTGGGGTGTTTTTTTTTTTTTTTTGTCTGTCTAGAGCAAATGCTGAAGTAAGAAATAGTTATGCTTCAAGTGTTGCAATCATTCCCAAATATGATGCCAAATTAGTAGCATTCTGAAATCTAAATTAGTGATACATTGGAATATTTTGAATCTAAATTTATGAATTAGTAATATGAAGTTGTGCCCTAAAATTGTGAATTTGAATATGGTATTTATTTATTAGCTTTGGCTCAAGCATCACACCTTCCATGCTTTGGTAACTTTTGATGTATGGTGGTTATAATGATTTGCCTTTTGATAGGTGAATGCTGAGTATCTATCATTGGAAAAAGCGATTGGCATTGATGCATTTGATTCAATGGACACTGGCATGCTTGGCAAGATCAACTTAGAACAACTAAGGGTTGGATTTTGAAAGCTTAGACATCATATAAATATATCTCTGATGTATTAGCTAGGCAAAACGTCGAAGGGATATTCGGTTGTGTACATTATACTCTATTATATCTTCTCTACAAGATAAGAAGGTTTCAACTTTCATTGTGTAGCGCCCTATAATATAGTTTGAAGTTTTGAAAAAATTATTCGAACCACTTATTATATGAACTTGTAAAGAGAAGAGACTGTTGTGTGATGAATTAGACTTTGATGGGAAAAAATGATGTTCTTTTATCATTTTTTAAGTAATTTAGTATCTTTACTATAGTAGAAATTTAGATATGCCATTTTTATTTTATTTTAAAAAATACTCCATATCTTCTTGCATTTCTAATATTATGTTATATTGTGTCCGTTTCTATTCTTCTTGCTTTCCCATGATGAATTTGACATGGGTGTCGTTCAGTTTTGATTTTTATGGAATCTTGGTTTTGAAGTTAATTTAACATAGGTGGAGACTATAATTTTGTCATTGTTGTTTTCTTTTATGATAACCTATGTTAATTGATTATTGGGTGATAAAAATTTTGTGTTAACAGGGTAATTAAAGGTTTTGCTTTATTATTCAATACCAGTAATTAATTATGTTTCTTTCGGATTATATAATGATGGGATTTGGTAAGCGAAAGTAGCAATTTAAGTAATTGTTTGTGGTCGAAATATACATTGTGCAGGTTATGGACTTTCTCGAAGCGCTTGTGATTTGGAAGTCAAGCTCACTATAGATTAACTTAAACATTTCATTTGCAGTTTGTTGATTTATTAGATGATGTGTTCATTGCACTTGACACAATTATCAAGTGTTCTTCACATTCTTAAGTCCATCTATAAACTCCTAGGTTTCTCCTACTAAAAATCATCAATGTTAGCCAATTAAAATACCAATKAATTTTCTAATTTGTGCTTGGCGATTGTCTATGTTTTTATTAGTTTAAAAGGCATTCTGATGAGTTTAATTTAAGGGCAATTTAAGGAACCAATGAAATTATGGAAGATCTCTGTCTATTAGCTCAAGAGAACCCAACAAAAGTAATACTAAGATTATAACCTACTTTTTAGAGCATGAATGATATTTAGTACGAAGTAAATTTTAATTTTATTAATATTATGGAACAATTTTGTGAGTCCTTAGATGTTGTACTGTGTAAATAAAACTTTCCATAAAGAAGACTAAAGATGGGCATGCAATCTAGACTGTTCTTGCACCATCGGAGACCCTCACGYCCCGTTTGGAAATTGGTAATAATTTATGGTAGTGAGAATGAATTTGTGTAATTGGATACCGAGGCCATGACAACAAATTCGAAACAGTTTCCAAAACTTTGGATTGTACACAATAGTTAATAAAATAAATTCCAATGAAAAAATTGTTTACCCGAACATATTGTTGATTAGCAATCTTTATTATTTCATTCATATCTTTTAGTGAGTTTGTTTAGTTGGTGTTTCGGGTTCATGATTTAATATTTATAGCTTTTGATAAACTACTAGAAGCATGCATAAGTTTTAAAATTTAAGTGATGATTACTAATTAGTTCATGACTCGTGTGTGGGTTTTTTAGAAGGATTCTTCCTCTTTTGTTGGGGTTTTTATTTTGCCTTTGAGCTAAGGAATTGATGAATCAAATACTTCATATATTATGGACTTATTATCCACTTTATTCTGCCTTGTGTGAAGCAAGGTAATTCTTGAAATTAATAGAAACATCAGGCTTCTTATGAGAATTGAGAGAAGGAAGCTATCTATGATAATCTTTTCTCTCTTTCTACCTGAATTTGCTAGCTAATTATTCTTATTTTTCCATGTTAATCTTCGCGTTCTTACCTTCTTCTCTTCCTCTTTAATCTTGTTTTTCTGTACACTTGCGACTTAGAGTGCTCGGCACTTTCGTTCTAGTTTTCTTGGTTGTGAAGGTTAATAAGACCCATAGGCCCATCCGAAGGGTTAATTTGCTCGGCGGTTTTGCTTCGAATATGGGTCATCGGACCAAAATGTCATCACTTGGAGAGAAATTGGTTCATCTGAACACAAGTTGTAGACACCTAAAAATGTCTCCCCAAATCAAATAGCCGATGAGGAAAAGTGCGACATTTCGAAATAATATTGATTTCAAAAGTTGTGATAAAATCTACAAACCACAGCCATTTGCACGAATTGAATTAAAGTTGAGTTTGAAATCATATGTCGAGAGCCCAATAATAGGCAGAAAGTATTTATTTTAATTATTTTCTATTTTAGGTTTTTTCTCTATTTTTAGGTTTTTTTAAAATATTTTATATATGATATTTCTCTAATTTCCACTTTTCATTTTCTTCTTCTCATTTTTATGAGTTCGCGAATATTTTTACATTATTTCTTTGATTTTATATGATTTGTACAAGTTTTATAAAATGATTTCGAAAATAAATAAATTCAGAAATTCTTAGATAAATTCACATAATTTTGGAATGATCCGGAATATTCTAGATTATTAATCTTGTCCACCAAGTTTATCCAAAAGTCAAAATTAGATTAAGAAATACGGATCAGAATTCTCAGACGAAAGATAGATAAAACAAGAATTGAGCACACGGATCTTTGACGTGGCATGCCACGTCAACAAGAACCGTATATACGGTTAGCATAACCGTATATACGGATGTGATAATCGTATATATTGTTCCTGTACCGTATATACGATTGATACTCCGTATGCCTAATTCCTAATTCTATCTATCTTATTCCAAAACGCCTATAAATACATGCTCACGGTGTTTAATCGAACATCAACGAAAATCAATATTCGATGAACGAATTCTCTTATGCTTAGTGCAATTCAAAGCTCTCAAAAATCTCTCTCTCCCACAAATCACTCACAAAAACGCAAATCATTCACAACATCCAAGGTTCTCGAATTCGTCACAACTTTCAGAGTCGTTTCTTTGCGAATCTAAGTACAAATTCTGAGGCTATTCAATCTTAATCTCTCTTTTTTTATAATTAATTTTGATTAATATAATACTTTTCGTTTATTTTGCTTTTGAATTTCAATCATGTAAATTCATTCGTTTTCAATGCTTTCTCCTTATCGCAATTGTTTTAATCGTATTTGTCAATGCTAACGATCTCTTTTGTTGTGATAAGCGATTCAATTGGAAGAAAAGCTTTGATACACTAACCTATGCTTTCTTTTGCGTTGATAGCGATTCAAGGTAAGAGATTTTGTATATTTTATTCTTGATTCMTGTARATATTATTATTAATTTTTATGCACATGACGCTTTTGATTGCTTAAACAAGACTGAAAATTGTTTGAATCACATTAAATTCAGATTAACTATGGACGACCGGATTTTAGGCACCMTATTAATTTAATTAATTTGAATTGGTCACAACAATTAGGATAAATAGCGACATGTGCTTCATAGAAACCCACTCTTTTAATATATTTCTAAGGTTGAACGCTTCCTAAGGATTAAATTGTTAAGCTGTTGTGTATTCAATGGATTTGATCGAATGGAATTACAATGAGACCGAGTAGAGACCGCTACATGCGGGCGGATTGGGTCAAAGATTTATTCGGTACCATGTCCTCGAACCCACGACTTGGTTACTAGATTAGACAATGGGGCCATTAAATTGGCATCAATGTTTCGGGCGTTCGTGATTTACCTGTATTGCACGGTGGCGATTCCCCACTCGACAACACTACCCCATGCACTCACGTGCGGGATCCTTGGCTCAAGCCCACGAACGAAATTGAAGTAGACGTAGGCCCGATATGGGCASACACCTACACAAGCACATAACTCTTTGGATCAGAGTTACCCCGATTCATACACGAATACTACAATCTAAACGAGGCAAACACAATCCGAATGTGGTACATCTGACCCAAACATGGTTTGCATGACCYGAATTATCCAAACCCAAAGATGGTTCATCCGATCAGAGTTAATCCGGACCAAAGTGGTACGCCCAAACCTAACGATGGTTATCCGAACTAGAGTAGTCTAATAATTGCTATTAAAAAGAGGGGTTATGATGAAGAGAAAGTTGTACGAATTGGAAATCTTGATGTTGCTAAATATTTGTGTAGTTATCCTACTGATCCTAATCAGGTTTCATTCATATTTTCTCTTTATTGTTAATCATGTTTGATTGTTATACCCTTGTTATCATAATGTATTCTGTTGTCAAAAGCTCAGAGCTTGACCCCCAATCTAATGCATATACCGCTTTTGATGCATCATAGTAGGAACTTTTCTGGTGCTTTTAGAGATGGGCTTAATCCTGCAACTTATATATTTTATGGAAAGGTGATACACCCATTTTGCAATGGCTTCCAAGCAAGTAGGGCTTATTGGCTCACTGGAAATCTAATTCAAATCCTAGGGAAAGCAGCATGAAAGTGTATGCATAAGATACATATAAAGGGGAATTTYTTAAGTAGCATAAGATACAAACAAACTGATAAAACTCACATTGGACAAGAATACAAACTGATAAAGTTGAAAATTAATATAAGAGAGGCAAGAAATTATGGGATCACAATATAATTTTATTGATAATTTTTGGGGCACAACCATCGTTACTCTCTTGATTCCTCTCTAAAAGATACAAATTTGATGGGTTTGTTTATGATTTCAGGGTCTTAGCGACTTAATCCGAATCATTTACCTACACTTTGGTAGTAGGGAGATTATGGGGTCTTTTGTCAATTATTCCATCTCTACTTTAAAATCCTTAAATGATTCCTTTATATAGAGAATCCACCATAAGAAAATAACAAGAATATTATCCAATATATCTTCCCTGTATTTGGATAGAGTTGACACCTAAAATTCGAATTTAAATTCATTAGCAGTTGTCTTTGACGTCGTACAATCAAATTTGCTTTGCTATGCTGTGAAACTGTCTTATTTAAACAAATATGGATACATGTCATGCTCTTGGTGCTAGGTGTTCGATGTTCATTTTAATGGGCTCACACTTGAATTGATTTATGTTGTACCATGGATGTATTGTTATGATTGTGAAATTAGGTGAAATTTGACAAGGTAGCTTGATTCTTGATTAATCAATTTGCATAGATTGAAAAATTAGTATTGTTAGTTTTTAATTGATCATTGTATTGGTTTTGATGTGAACTTGTGCTCCTCTATTTGTGCAAGCTCCCTGAAAATGTGAGCTTGTGCTTTTCTATTTGTGCAAGCTTCCATATGATGAATATTATACATTGTTCTAATGTATTTTATTGACAGGTGCTAGTTATTTGATTACGTTTGGGAAGCGGGAGATATCAACCAATGTACCTACCCCAGAGTATCTACTCCAACAGCATAATATGGTATAGTTGAAAATTCAAAGCCTTATTTTTTTGTTTAAGTGAATTTTTGGGTTGGTGGTAGATAGATTTAGTGATGGGATTGCTTTGATCGCGTTGATTTTGTTGTAGCACAATTATTCCTGGGTTTGTTTCAATTTGGTGATTTTGAGTGTTCTGTCTATGATTTCAACTTCAWTTCATTGGTATTGTTTGCCGTCAGGCTAAGAGGGAGCGAGAGGCAAGGAGGGGAATTGTGTTTAAAATTTTCTCTTCTTATAATGCTTGGCTTTGTTTGATAGTGTTAGAACATAAATTGCAAGTTGATTTTAATGTTTAAATCATCATTGCACCCTGCATGTTAATAGAAACAAATCACTTTAACCTGGTGTGATTATGCTTAGCCCCCTTATAGTTTTATCTATGGAAATGTTCAATGAATYTTTTTGCATGCCACTTTTCTGTAGTTTGACGAACATTATGATGCTCTTGGCCTCGTCTGTCTTGKTCTATTTTTATGCAGTTTCTATATTAGGGTATGTAGTTCTTTTACCTATTCTTTTGCATCTTGATTTATAGCGATTCGTTTATGTGCAAAAGAACAAATGCACTTTTCTTGTTTTCCTCTGTCTTGGATCAGCCACATGCCCACAACATTAATTAGCAAAGTGGTAACTGTTTTAGTATGTGAGTTACGGATTCAATGAGTTTTGGTTGTCAAATTGTAATACATTATGATATTACAAAATTCCTTTGAATTTAATAAAAGTTATTTGGTGTACATACAAGAAACTGGACTGTAGTACCATCAATTCCAAGTAGTGAAACATGGCTGCACTATGTAAAGTTCATCCTCGCATTAGAGTCTTTATGGTGATGGGTTTGTTCATTTTTTGTCTTTGCGACAACTCTGGCAGTCTCACTGTTTTGGCACAGTTGTTCGTTCTTCTTTRTATATTTCTTATTGTTTTCTCAACTATTCTTTTGTATTTCTTTATTCTATAGAGTGATTGAATCAATTTTTCTATTGTCCAACTACAACTAATGTGTTCTTGAAGGTAAACTTTTGTGCATTATTTGATCTGTCATGATGAGAGTATTTAAACACAAAATATTCTCATTTCTTCATCACCCCTTCAGTTGGACTTGGGTGTAAAGAAGAACGCCGAACTTCGAGCAAGAGAATTTATGTTGATGCTCAAAAAGTGAGGTTTAAATATATTCCAAATATCTGCTAGCTACAAGGAAGAATTTATGTACCCTTCAAGAATGCTTTGTTTTGTGCATTCATCAAACATTGGGCCTAGTGGAACAGAACCTTCAGAATTCGCAAATGATGATCTGCCCGCATTATGACCTGTGCTAATTATCTTAGGCTCCCTCCTTATTCAACAAAGGTATGTGTAATATTCTTCCTGAATGTCAATAAAATAGCTTCATGTTGTTAGTCCCTTAAACATTTATGCATTTTTATTTGTGAGACTTTTCATTGTTATATCCTACATGTTTTTCTCACAATGAAATGTGAGGGAGTACTATTTAATCTCGTATACTTGTATAGGATTGATACAAGTAGAAGATTAATTTGCAATGAAGCTTCTTGATAGCGATATAAGTTTAGATCATATGGATAAAATCTGTAAGTTTGCGTGGAGGTTTGAGCTTTATCGGTGTGATACCTTGTGGATGTAGAAGCTTGTGAATGAATAAAATCTGTCATATGTTTTCATTTTGCAATATAATCCATGCTCTCATCTGTCATTCATTTACAGTTATTCGAAAAGGTATATGTGGCTTATAATTACATATAAGTAAAGGACATGAGCAAAAAATAGCTTTAAATTTATGACTGATGCATTTGTTTCTTCAGTATTTATTTTAGTTTATGATGTGTGGGTTTGTTTGTTCTTTGTTTTGCATTTTTCCTTTGGGTTGTATCTAAACCCAATTCAAACCCAGTTCAAGTCAGGATTTAAGGCGAAATGGCATTATCGACGAATTTGATTGATGGTTTTCGTGTTGAATTTTTAGGTTAGTGAAAGATGTGGACCATGTGGTTAAATAATTGAAAATGAGGTTTCCTTGAATTGTTAGGTTAGTTAAAGATGTGGTTAAATAATAGAAAATGAGGTTGTCGCATATAGGAGTCCTATAGGTCAATTGCTTTCATTAATTGTATAATTTATAACTGTTGTTTCTTAATTTCTTTTATGTGTGTTCTAAGACACTTACGAGACCAGTGAATTGACTTCTGTGTTAAATGGAACCCCTCTTGTCTAGGAAACAATAATTCTCGTGATCGTCCACTTATATAATTCATAGTAACACTTTTTTGGTAGCTTAATTTTGTGTTGTTAGCTGGAGTTGTGAGATTATTGTTTTACTTCGGAAGATTGTATTATCATTTTCCTTTGAACTGAATATGTTGAGCACGCGRAAGTCTTGATATATATGAATGAGTGATGAAATAGAATTGTTTAAACATACAGTTGTGAAATCTGTGTACCAAACTACTAATATATGAGGCTATGAGCAGTTGGCAAAGTCACAAGGGAAAAAAGAAATGTTAATCTCGATGTTTTAAAAATTTTGTACGGTGATTACATGAAATAATCAATTTTTGGATTAAGGCTTTTGTTAGGTTGATTGATTGGTTGATTGAAATGAGGGAATTAATTGGTGTATGCGAATTGATTAGGTTCTATATGATCCGATAAGTTTTCGGAGTCTATTGGAGGTTTTTAGGTTCAGTCATGATTCGAGGCAGGTGTTTGGGCAGGGTCCTAATGTGGGTAACCAATATCAAGCGATAGGGATAGCCAATGCAAAGTTCGTGATAGCATTGAAGGCCTCATTATCRAACGAAATATGACTCTTTTCTTTTCAGCAGGAGGCAACCAGAAGTAGTTGAAACTCGGGGTAATTGGAAGAATTTGGAAAGAACAATCATTTTAAGTGATTTGAGTGGTTCTTATGTCAATTAATTAGAGTTAGATTAGTCTTGTTGTAGTGTCATCAATTAGAAGCGTTCTGAATCTACTTTGGTCAAGGTTGTCWTTTTTCTTATACATTTTTCATGTCTGCTTCTTTTTATCCTTCTGTTTATGTGTATTGTGTTATTTTCTGATGATTATGTTTGTAACAAAATAGCGTAATCCGTTCACTCCCCAGATGTTATATGATAATCATGGTGTTTGTGTATAGCTTTCCCTCTTTGGTGATTCTTGTGTTGCCTTTGTTAATTGCCTACCATTGTTTAATACATTTTTTTTTTCTTTTTTTACTGCTAAAAAGATTCTTGTAAGTGCTCGAGTATTGTCCCAGAAGCTTTGTCTGGTGTAATTGTGTTTAAATTCTCTCCTAAATAAGGTAAATATGTTTTCTCCACATGCGTTACACCTTCCTCTCTTTTTTTCCTGCTTTGTTTCTTTTCATTTTCTTTTTCTATGATCCTATTTTTCTGTATGTAAGAGTGTTCTATTGATTATATGTCTTTCTCTGTTTTGAACAAGCGTTAGTATCTGGATAATTTTGGAGCCGTTTATTTTTTTGATTTTTTGTGATGTATTGATTTGATATAGTTTTCCCCTCATTATCTTGCTAATCTGCATTGTTTTGGCCTTCTCAAGGCCCTCTTTGCTACTAATATTGTTTGTTTAGTGTCTCGATCAGTTTCAGGTTCTATTCATACTTTTGGATATATCTTGGGATGTTTTAGAGCACTTTGGAGCATTAGGAGAAGTAYCATGGAGTTTGGATCGAAGCGACGAAGGAATATGATTGTCGCTAAGTATCAATATTGACACATGTCCACTATTTTTCCCATAACTCACTTTTGGCACATCAMATAAATGCGATTATAATTGTGTTGGAAACTAGACTTAAAGAACTTCGAAACGATAGGTCATATGCCTATTTTAGACGCCCGAAACTCAAGATATGACTCTCGGTAAATGAACTAGTGAAACTGCCGCGATAGTGTATTCACCGGTCGGTTCAACCGGCCAAATCGATCGGTTTGGATCCATTTTTGGCTGGTTCCTATTTCCTTTTCTTTGGCTTTTAATTCAAGGATATATTTTTAATTTGGTAGCTTGTCTATCTTATAAAAAGAGTTGTATTGAAAGAGAAAAATCCTAATTTGCAAGGGAACTTTTATTCCATCATATTTTAGTTTAGATTTAATTACGTATTCTCTCAAGAACCCTAGTTTCCTATTTTTCTTTTATACAATTCTACAATTCAATAAAGTCAATCATTCATTCTTCGATTCTTGGCGTATTTTGGTATTTATTCAATCTCTAATCTCTATTATTATTGCTTTCAATTTGTTTATGCTTTCGATCATATTTTCCCCAATCGCTATTTTAAGGTTTAATTTCAATTTGTGTGAGTAGTTTAATTTCTAAGGCGATTGAGGATCTATGGCAATATGTTTAGCGTGATTTGGGTTTGATACAATTCTTGACTTGACAATTTATCCATTTCCTATTAGATTGTTCTTCATGTTAATCAATTTCGTAGGACTCGCTTATTTTGATTAGTCAAGAGTCTCTAGATCTAGCGATTGAGACTTAGCACAAGATCTACGTCAATAGGTAGAACGAGACTATCCTAGGTCAAAAGATACGATTAGGAGTAGTTCTATGATTGAAGGAACTTTGACCCTATTTCGATTGTGCCTTGTTATGAATTGTTGATGCCCAATTATTGCTAATTGATGCTATAGTGAACCATAGACTTAGACTTAGTTTTCATATAGTTTAATCCTCTTAATTCACTGTGCTTGTTAGTCTTATCTAAATCCATAATTCAAAGGCCCTTTATTAGTTTAGATGCTTTRAATCGATTGATCATATATAACTTGTTGCTACTTCGTGGTTCGACCCTATTACTGCTAGCTACATTAGTTGGTGTTATTAGATTATCTTTGATAGGTACGTGATAAYCCTATCAATATGGGAAGGTTTGTGTTTTACTGTGGCGTTGTGTTTGTGGTCGGTGGGTGTTGTCCAATTATGTGGCTAACCTCGATTGTGTAGAAGGGCAAACTCTCTATGCTGGTAATGCAATCAAATACCTGACTACGACAACATTATGAAGTTTATGTGATATATGTCCATCCCCTATATTTTTTCCATCAAATTTGGGTACGTTTCCCCGTTGGTTATGGATTGATGACAAAAAAAAGGGATGGAGGAATTGTTCCAAGGAGAGTATTGAAGAATCTTGTTGATTTCAAAATCTAATTGTCGATGTGAATTAGTTTTGTACAGTTATATGTAAGTCAGGCGTAGTTTGAGTATTGCAGTGGTCGTAAAGTAGTGTGATAGTTAAAGAAAGTTGTGACATATTGTCCTAATTTTTGTTGTAACAAATGTTTGTTACATGCATCCTTTATTGGTTTGAGGAAATGGTCTTCAATTTTGACTTTTAAAAATGGTCTATTATGTGTATATGCATAAAAAGAAAAAGTAAAGGACTAAAGAAGAGTAGGTTCCTCAAAAATAAATGACACCGTGTGGTATCATTAAACCAACCAACTGAYCCAAGGCAACCATGGTATAATTATAATTTCTCGGATCCATATTAGTTTTAACATTCTCATTTTTTACATTTGTTAATGCATAATTTATATTCGTAATATATTTAGTTACGTTCTACCAAAAAAWTATTCTAAAGAAATTTCTTCCCGAGGACGTATAAACATCACACAGAAATGGGATAAAAAAAAAGCCAATCAAATAATAAATTAACAAAAATAATTGTAATGAAGGCTAAAAAAGTCAATGTGGGACCAAGGGTGGACCACAACATAAGAAAAAAAAAGAGAAAAAAATGGTTGTCTGTGTAAATAAAAATATCGTCTATGTAAATTTACAGAATGTTTGGTAAGTGAAAATGAGAATTTGGGGAATATAGGATGAGAGTGGGAATGAGAATTAGAAGGTATAAATTCGTAAAATAATCACATTCCCTTATTTGGAAWGTTAGTCGAAATAATAAAATTGAAAATTTTGAAATCCCATGTTTTGTACGTGGGATTAAAGTAGGGATTAAGTTGAAAGCTTACCAATTTAACCTTTTATAAGTGGGGTTAGATATGATATCAATTAAAAGGTAGGGATATTTTAGTCTTTTATCYAAATAATCTCATCCCACTATTTTATTACCTCCCCCTTTAGGTAATAAAACATGGGGGATACAACCAAAATAACCATTCTCATTCCCATCCAAAATGGTAATTCCCACTTGCCAAACATGAGAATAGCAAGACTTAGGGATTAATAATCCTTTTCTCTCCCTCTATTCCCGTGTACCAAACACCCTGTTAAAGATCGTCAATGTAAAATTAAAAGTAGTTCGTGTTTGTTTGGCTTGTTGTTTTCATTTTGTTTTAGAGATTTATCATACCTCTTTCCCGTAGCGTTTCAATTTTGATGAAAGACTATAAATTGTTACATAAGTAGCGTTTCAATTTCAGTGATTTAGGGGTAAATAAAACGCTAAAAGCAAAAAATTTAAAGCAATCAAATATTCAACAACTACTCATTGGATACACAAACTAATACATTGTTTATAACAGCTTTTCACGTGGAACATCGCATGCAAGGATGGTTATCTCAAGTATGTTAAGGATTGTAAACATTTGGCCATGGTGTCTGCCTTACAACCTCTTTGTTGTCATAATATTCGTCATTGTTTTCATCGTCGAACCTTTGCTACAGCTTTCGCATCAACATGTTTTGCTTACCAAACCTGTGTTACACATCCCGAGGGAATTTTCAGCTTCATTATCATTTTGGTTCTACGTTTTTTAACTCGGCATACTAGGTTKATTTAGGTTAATAGTGTAGAACTTATTATAAGTGGTGCCATCATCAGGCCTACGTCCTACGTCGATTTTGAATTGATCTCGCACATGAGTGAGTTAGGGTGTTTTGTCAATAAAGGGGATCGCCACCGTGCCTACACGGGTTAATCACGGACGCCCGAAACATTGGCGCAAAACTAATGGCCCTATTGTTTGGTCTGGTAACCAAAGTGTGGGTTTGAGGACATCGTACGCAAAAGATCTTTGACCCAATCCGCCAGCATGTAGCGGCCTCTACTCGGTATCATTGTAGTTCCATAAATCATAATCATTGAATTCAAAGAGCATTTCYACTTGATCTTAGAAAGCGCACTAAAATTATTAAAAGCGTTGATTTCAATTATGCATGCATCGCTACCTATCCTAACGATTGTGACCACTTCAAATTAATCAAATTAATATGGTGCCTAAAATCAGTTCGTCCATAATTAATCTGAATTTAATGTGATTCAAGTAAATTCTAGTCTTGATTAAGCAATCAAAAGAGTCATAGGCGCAAAGATCAGGAATAATAAATATAGAAATCAAAACTCGAATATATACAAATCAACTTACCTTGTATCGCTATCGAAACAGAAGAAAATAAAGAAAGATTAGAGTGTCAAAAGCTTTGCTTCCAATTGAATTGCTTATCACAACAAAGAAAAACGTTAGCATTGACATTTATAATCAATACGATTGCGATAAGTTGAAGGCGATTGAAAACGAATGAATTTACATGATTGAAAACCAAAAGCAAAACTAAATTCAATGAATTATATTAATCAAAATTAATTACAAGAGAAGAGAGAGAGTTTGATTGAATAGCCTCGGAATTTATACCTAAATCTACAAATATACGACTCTGAAAGTTGCGATGAATTCGAGAGACTTTTGATTTTGAAAGTGCTTTGTGTTTGTGGATTGAATTTGAATGAGATAGAGACTTTTGAGAGCTTTGGATTGTACTACTGTAAGGCTTCACCCCCTTCAAGGGGGTTGACCTCAGCTTCAGTGTCATGGAATCGAGCCATGGAATCCGCATGTGAATGCGTTG